>JAJHUR010112639.1:0-10000 GCA_027495735.1 Lutjanus campechanus | reverse complement strand
GTTTTTGTCAAAGACAAACACGAGACACAAACTAAATAAAAAATAATTCATGACGATTAAAAACAATGAAAAAATCTATTAAAACTTTTTGTCAACTCATGAAAAGAAGACAGAAATGTTCAGGAGGGAGGAGCAGAAACGTCTTTATCCTGCTGAAGCTCCGCCTCCTTCTTCTCCTCTCGCAACTTGTTCTGAACACAATGTCACCAGTAACATCAGACTAAGCTGCAGTTATTTCAGAGCCACGGTTTGGTGCTTTTTAAAACCTTTGATGTGTCACTTCTAAACTACGGTGTCTGTGTAGAGTCAAACAGAACGGCTAGTGTACATTTAGAGAACATCTAACAGAACACGGTGAACATCAAGTGAACATCGAGCTGCAGAATAAAACTGCTGCTGCAGTCATGTTCTACTGAAAATGTTCTGTTAGTAAAATGATGGTTTGTAGTTTTGGAAGATTTAACATATAAAACATAAAACATGGACACTGTGCGGGACAAACTGTAAAACATCAACAACAAAATGTTTGTCCCCTTGTCTCCCCTGTGTGCTCCCCCACAAAATGTTTGTTCCAAAACACCAATCAGATTTGCCTCCACTTATGATGTCACAAAGGGCTCAGCACCACCTCCAGACAGGTGACTGTCCCGCCCACTGAATACCTGATAGAGTGGGCGGTGCCTGCACCCCTGAGCAAAGAGCTGACCAATCAGAGCAGACTGGGCTTTTCAGGAGGAGGGACGGAAACTGAAACACGGTGAAGAAAGGAGCTGAAAAAATGACCAACATAAGAAAAATAATTTTAATTTTATAAACATTAAAGTCTGTGATCCTGTTCTATTAGAACCTCCAAATAAAAATATGAACCTTCTCCACAAATGTCTGTGAAGGTTCTCAGTCATCCAGGTCCTGGTAATCGTAGCAAAGTTTGTCGTAGGAAACTGGACTTGATAGAGTTCTTGTTCTCATCTAAGAAGCGTCTTCAGAACTGAAGAAGCCTCTTGGATGAGAGGTGAAACGTCTTCATGAACTCTATCAAGTCCAGTTTCCTACCACAAAATTTGCTACTTCTCCTTTAATGTTCGACCCAATAAATATGATCATAGATTATCAATTCACCCTCATATATACATGAAATAGATCTGTAGCAAAAAGACGAGGAAATATAGTTTATTTCACGTTAATAAAAGGTTCATCAATGTTTCCAGAGAAAAGTTTAAATAACATATTTTAATTTTAGTCGACTTAAACTGACTTAAACTGTCTGTCTGTCTGTCTGTCTGACCGACCTGTCTGTCTGTCTGTCTGTCTGTCTGACCGACCTGTCTGTCTGACCCGTCTGTCTGTCTGTCTGACCGACCTGTCTGTCTGTCTGACCTGTCTGACCGACCTGTCTGTCTCTCTAACCTGTCTGTCTCTCTGACCTGTCTCTCTGACCCGTTTCTCTGACCTGTCTCTCTCTCTGACCTGTCTCTCTGACCTGTCTGTCCCTCTGACCTCTCTGTCTCTCTGACCCGTCTGTCTCTCTGACCTGTCTGTCTCTCTGACCTGTCTGTCTCTCTGACCTGTCTGTCTGTCTGACCTGTCTGTCTGTCTCTCTGACCCGTCTCTCTGACCCATCTGTCTGTCTGTCTGTCTCTCTGACCCGTCTCTCTGACCTGTCTGTCTCTCTGACCTGTCTCTCTGTCTGTCTCTGACCTGTCTGTCTCTCTGACCTGTCTGTCTGTCTGACCTGTCTGTCTGTCTCTCTGACCCGTCTCTCTGACCCGTCTGTCTGTCCGTAGCGTCAGTGTGTGGAGTACGCTCTGAAGGCTCAGCCTCTGAAGCTTTACATCCCGAAGAATCCGGTCCAGTATAAGTTCTGGTCCATCATCAACTCGACAGGCTTCGAGTACGTCATGTTCGTCCTCATCCTGCTCAACACCGTCACTCTGGCTGTTCAGGTACCGTCTGTCTCTATTATACGTCTTTATTATACGTCTCTATTATTCATGGCTTTGATAAATACTCAGTTCTGATTGGTTAACTGCTGCATTGTAAGATCTGTTGTTTCTGTTACTATGAATAATTATTATTAATCCCACAACGGGTACATTTAAATAAATAAATAAATAAATAAAGGAGCATAAAAAACAAAATAAAATAAAATAAGTTCTCTTCATAGTCTGTGGAGGAAAAAGCACCTTGTGTTCAGTAACTCTGCCTTTGGTAACTTTAATGTTGTTCTTTCCGTGTGTTGTTTTGTGTCCTGCAGCACTACGAACAGTCGAAAACCTTCAGTTACATCATGGACATCCTGAACATGGTCTTCACTGGACTCTTCACCGTGGAGATGCTGCTGAAGCTGCTCGCTCTCAGACTCAGGGTGAGAAAAACAAACGCACCTGCAAAACAACTACAACTCTGATCATTTCTATCATTTTCTTCTCATCATTAAATTAATGTTGAGACTCAAACCCGCATTGACGACTCACCAGAGCACCAGATGTGGATTAATCCGCCGCTGAAAATAGTCCCCAACAAAATCACAGTTTCCTCCTGTATGTTTAAGAAGAACCACAGAGAGCAGCTGTTTGTTCCTTTTTAAACAGGAGAATATATATTTATAAAGATTTTTAAATGATATATTTGACTTTTATTCAGAATGAGCCAACGGGCTGAGAGCCGCAGACAGGAAGTCAACAGGCTGATGTTAAAGTTTCTGTAACAGATACGACGAGTCACTTCATGAATATTTCATGGATCATTGATGTGAACGAGGAACATCAGGGGACCAAACGTTGACCCCTGAGGAACACCGCATGAGAACATGAGATCTGAAGACTGAAAGTGTTCATGTTTGATGACATCATCAGACTGCGACTCTGTCTCTTGTCACAGTTTTAATCGCTGTATTAAAGTTTTGTGCTCTGTTCCTCGCAGCATTACTTTGTGGACGCCTGGAACTCGTTCGATGCTCTGATCGTGGTCGGCAGCGTGGTTGATATCGTCGTCACGGAGTTCAGTGTGAGTTCTCCACAGGTGGAGGAGGGGCTCAGTTCTGATTGGCTGTTAGCAAGTGACATGAAGTCCATCTGTGTGTCATCTGAATGTTAAATAACTGTTCTTTATTCTCCTTTTAATTTTAAATTTAATCAGCATTTGTACCACAAACACTTTTAATATGCATCAAATAATTCATGTTGTCTCTGTCTGTCTGTCTGTCTCTCTCTCTGTCTGTCTGTCTGTCTGTCTGTCTGTCTGTCTGTCTCTCTCTCTCTCTGTCTGTCTGTCTGTCTGTCTGTCTGTCTGTCTGTCTCTCTCTGTCTGTCTGTCTGTCTGTCTGTCTGTCTCTCTCTCTCTCTGTCTGTCTCTCTCTCTCTCTGTCTGTCTGTCTCTCTGTCTCTCTCTCTCTGTCTGTCTGTCTCTCTCTCTCTCTCTCTTTCTGTCTGTCTCTCTCTCTCTGTCTGTCTGTCTGTCTGTCTGTCTGTCTCTCTCTGTCTGTCTGTCTGTCTGTCTCAGAGCGGGGAGGACAGCTCTCGCGTGTCGATCACCTTCTTCCGTCTGTTTCGAGTGATGCGATTGGTCAAGCTGCTGAGCAAAGGGGAGGGCATTCGTACGCTGCTGTGGACCTTCATCAAATCACTGCAGGTCCGAGGGCGGGGCTACTGGAGATGGGCGGGGTTAACACAGATATGGGCGGGGCTAACAGGGACCCACGTTGCTCCAGAGCCCAGGAGACTAACCTCCTCCTCTCTGTCTCTCCTTCAGGCCCTGCCGTACGTCGCTCTGCTCATCGCCATGATCTTCTTCATCTACGCCGTCATCGGGATGCAGGTGAGTTCAGACACAGGTGATCCTGCAGGGGGCGCCACGATCTGATCCATTTCTATTTGAAAACTGGTTCCAGACAGTCTGACAGCTGAGAAACAGTCAGTTCTGATGCTGTCTGTTGCTCTGAGACTTACAGTCCACAGCAGTCACACAGACAAAGATGTTTTCTAGAGGAAGATGCGTCACTCTGCAGTGTTTTGAAGCTCTGGGATGGGGCTGCAGGACAGTGAGTTCTTGTCCTTTTTGGACACTTGGGGTGGGGGTGGTTGGACCTCCACAGTTCTGACTCTGTCACGTCTCCGTTGTTCATTTCAGAAGCAAAGCATCTGTTTTTCATCAGCAACTTTACAGAGTTTAGAGCCGTTTTGTTTTAGTGCAGCTCATTTAGACACTAGAAGATGATCTGTGGCTGAACTTTAATATGACAAACTCTTTATTTATGTTGATTTTTTTTAACAATGTTGTGATCATAACGGATCCATCTGCAGCTCAGTGATGGTATCATTTAAAATGTAAAATCTCACCACCTTTACATACAAACACTATGTCAGGTCAGACATGTTGTCCATCTTCCATTAAACTTTTAAACAGGTCAGATGTTCAGCTAATGACACAACAGCTCCACCTGCAGGTAGCAGCTGTAAACTTCACAAAAACTAGTTAGTGAGCTGAAGCCTGTTTTAATTTATTTTTAATCTCCACTTAAAAGTCCAGTGTGTCAGATTTATGGGGATTTAGTAACAGAATATGTCAGAAATCTAATATAATATTCATCAGTATGTTTTCATTCATGTAACCAAACCAAACAGGCTCCAGATACAGACTTTACTGTTTATCACCAGTATTCTGTGGCTACTGTGAGTGAGAGCAGGTGTTTGCACCTACAGACTGGACGAGGCTCAATCTGAACTGATGACCCTGTACCCTGTCTGTCTGTCTGTCTGTCTGTCTGTCTGTCTCTCTCTGTCTGTCTGTCTGTCTGTCAGACGTTTGGAAAGGTAGCGATGCAGGATCACACTCAGATCAACAGAAACAACAACTTCCAGACTTTTCCTCAGGCTGTTCTCCTCCTCTTCAGGTCAGATCCTCCTTTTTATCTACCTCCTCCTCCTCCTCCTCCTCTTTCTCTTCCTCTTCCTCGACTTACAAATGAATTCTTGTGATGGACTGAAGAAACTCAGCTGGTCATAATTTCATAATTACATTTTCTCTCTGTGTTGAACAAAATATGTTTTCAGAGATGTGACTGTAAACTGAACTCCAGGTTCAGGTGCAACATGTAAGAAAATATAGTTTGTAGCAAAGGTTGTCGTAGGCAACTGGACTTGGTAGAGTTCTACTCTCATCCAAAGGTTTCTTCAGTTCCACAACTGAAGAAGCTTCTTGCTTCTGGGTTCTAGCAGGTGCAGTTGACTCCAAATACCACAGACTAGAATATATAGTATATACATACACACGTGTCCAGTAAACTCGTTTTCCTCAGGACAGTTTGGTCATGTTCAGTTTATTTTACCTGTGTGTTTGTGTGTGTGCAGGTGTGCTACAGGTGAGGCGTGGCAGGAGATCATGTTAGCGAGTCTTCCAGGTAAACGCTGTGACCCCGAGTCAGACTATGAACCAGGAGAAGAGTTCAGCTGTGGGAGCAACTTTGCCATCGTTTACTTCATCAGCTTCTTCATGCTGTGTGCTTTCCTGGTCAGAACACACATACACACAGACACACAGACACACAGACACACACACACACACACACACACACACCACTGCCACATTTCCTCTTTCTCCAACTGTACAAAAATGAGTCCAAAATATCTCTCTCATGAGTGCTGCCATCTTGTTCTGATGACGTCATTTAAAGAGTTTTTATATCATCAGATAACTAAACCTATACTACAGCCAGCCACCAGGGGGCCGTCCAGATGTTCTGGACTGAATTTGGGGAGCTGTCACATCTTCCACCTTTATATACAGTCAATGATACACACAGACACACACAAAATAAATCTTAAGGTTTAAAGATTTACAGAGTACTCATGTCCCCACAAGGCAAGACGGTCCCCACAGTGTGAGTGTATGAACAGGTGTATGTCCCCCGTGATGACACACACTCACACACTCTGACTGTTTTGGTCTCTTTCAGATCATTAACCTGTTTGTCGCCGTCATCATGGACAACTTTGACTATCTAACACGTGATTGGTCGATTCTGGGGCCGCATCATCTGGACGAGTTTAAGAGGATCTGGTCTGAATATGATCCAGAGGCCAAGTACGTTTGAGTTTCAGTCCAGTTTCATCTCTGTGGTTAGCCTAGCTTAGCACAAAGGCTAGCATCTGATTTAATGTCGTCATCATCATTTATTTTCATATTTCATTTGGTTCTTTGACAAAAAAAATAACCTGGAGATAAAAGAAGAAAGATGCTGAGCAGCAGCCAATCGCTGAACAGAGAAAATCAATCAGAATCAGGGATACTGTATTGATCCCTGAAGGGAAGTTGGTCATGTTATGGATCATTATGTTATAGAACATCTGAAAATAAAATGCAAAGAAAATATGAGACAGTTTGTAACAGATAGCCTCTAATCTGTCGACACGTCTGACTTTAATCATATGTACAAATAAAATATGTCTGATATATTAAATTAACATTTATGGAGGGTCTTCTCTTATTCATTTTGAAATAATTATCTGGTTTTATCTGACCTGACTGCACTGCTACATTCAGACCAGATCCTGTGAACAGAATCACAGGATCTGTGCTGGAAAGTAACTAAGTACATTTACTCAAGTAATGCACTTAACTACAGTTCTGAACTTTGTACTTGCACTTTATTAAGCATTTGCATTTTCTGCTACTTTATACTTCAACAACATGTCACTTACTTCACTGAAAATGGTGACATCATAAAGGACATGATGATGTCATTTTAAAACATAGAGAGGTTTTCAAAATAAAAGTTGGTGAAATTATTTCAGTGTGTATCACAACTTTTTAAACATCGTCTGCACATTTTTAATTAAACTGTGATAAAACTGATAAATAACACCAGATGATAATTTACCAGATGTGGTAAAAGTCCTCTCAGTCGTTCATTCATCTTGTCACTTTCTTTTTGCCTTTTACATCCCGTCACGTCACGTCACGTCACGTCACGTCTCGTCTCGTCTCGTCTCGTCACGTCACGTCACGTCACGTCTCGTCTCGTCTCGTCTCGTCACGTCACGTCACGTCACGTCTCGTCTCGTCTCGTCTCGTCTCGTCTCGTCACGTCACGTCACGTCTCGTCTCGTCTCGTCTCGTCTCGTCTCGTCTCGTCACGTCTCGTCTGTCCTATGTGATAAACTCTGATGGATCCTCCAATCTTATTGTTTCATTCAGGTTGAAATCAGTCTTGATGTCTGAAGGCGGCGCACAATGATGCAAAATAAAAATAATCAATAATTCACCTCAGAGTCATTAAAACTAAAGTAACGAGTCTGTTTATAAAATGTGAGGAGGAGAAAGTTCAGATATTTGAGTTCAGTTGTCAGAAAAATAAAGACTCAAGTAAAGTACAGATACCTGAAAACTCTACTGAAGTATTAATACAGTAATGAAGTTTGTGTACTTCTCACTTTTGCATTTTGCATACTGTACTGTTTGGGTACTTTGATACTTTAATTACATTTTGTTGCTAATAATTACTACTAAAGTAAAGTTTGAATCCAGTGTTTTTACTTGTAATGATGCAGTATTTTTTAAAGTGTAGTATTGTTGCTGTTACTTCAGTAAAGTATTTGTATATTTGTGTTTTAAATCTTTGTCCTCGTCTCTCAGGGGTCGAATCAAACACCTGGACGTCGTCGCTCTGCTCAGGAGGATTCAGCCTCCTCTGGGATTTGGAAAACTCTGTCCTCACAGGGTGGCCTGTAAGGTAAATAAACTGTTCTACACTCTGTTCTACACTCTGTCCTGCGCTCTGTCCTGGCGCTCTGTTCTGCGCTCTGTTCTGTGAGTTCTTACACAGGTGTCATCATTTATGGTCTAAAATAACCAAACTGTTATAAAATCAAACTTTTATTTTGAACGTTCCTGTAGTGACGTCTTTCTACCACAGTGGGGCAGTATACTGAGCTGTAAGTCACATGACCTCTGAGTTTACATGTAGAAGCTGAAAACAGCCTCAGACTCGGTGCTGCTGAAGCTCAGACAGACGTGACTGTTTCCTCTGTGACCGTATTTGACTCGTGACTGTAACACTGTAAAAAATGACGGCGCTGCTCCTCTTCCTCTCTGTTCTGTCAGCGTCTGGTGGCGATGAACATGCCTCTGAACGCTGATGGGATGGTGACCTTTAACGCCACGCTCTTTGCTCTGGTTCGCACCGCCCTCAAGATCAAGACCGAAGGTATCTGATTGGTCCAGAGCCATCCTGACGATAAAAACCTTTGTGATATTCAAATCAAATCAAATCAAATCAAATCAAATCAAATTTTATTTATATAGCGCCAATTCACAACAAAGTTGTCTCAAGACACTTTACATATAGAGTAGGTCTAGACCACACTCTATCATATTAATAATATTAGATTTAATGACATTAAAGTTTGTTTTTCAGACACTTCTGTTGCTGTTGATGTGAACCCTGTTCATGTTAATAAAATAACTCTGATGCATGAACATATTACCATCAATTATATCTGACCCCGCCCACTGTGTGCTGTTGCTAGGTAACCCTGACCAGGAGAACGAGGAGCTGAGGGTGATCATCAAGAAGATCTGGAAGAGAATCAAACCAAAACTACTGGATGAAGTAATACCACCACATGAAGGTACTAATGCAAACACCACAAATACTACAAATAATACTGCTGCTGACTCATACACCTGTCTCACCTGTGTGTCTCACCTGTGTGTCTCACCTGTGTGTCTCACCTGTGTGTCTCTCAGAGGAGGAAGTGACGGTTGGGAAGTTTTATGCGACCTTCCTGATCCAGGATTACTTCAGGAAGTTCAGGAAGAGGAAAGAGAAAGGAGACCTGACAGGAGAACCCAGTGACACCAACCCGTCTGCTGTCCAGGTCTGTCTGTCTGTCTGTCTGCTCTGTCTGTCTGTCTGTCTGTCTGACTGTCTGTCTGTCTGTCTGTCTGTCTGTCTGTCTGTCTGTCTGTCTGTCTGTCTGTCTGTCTGTCTGTCTGAATACAAGAACAGGATCTGAATACTCTGTGTGTATTTGTGTGTGTGTGTGTGTGTGTGTGTGTGTGTGTGTGTGTGTTATCAGCTGTGTAAAGCCGGTCTGAAGACTCTGCAGGATCTGGGTCCAGAGATGCGTCTGGCTCTCAACGAGGACCTGGAGGAGGACGAGGAGGAGGTGATGATGGAGGAGGAGGAGCTGGAGGAGAACGCCGCCTACAAGGTTCTTATCGACACATGATGTCGTCCTTTAAGGTGATGATGTCACAGTGATTGACAGGTGTTGACGGTCTGTCCGTGGTCTCTCTGGTCTCTGCAGGGTGAGAACGGGTTTGGACCTGAGAAGGACAGACGAGGCTCCTTACTGACCACGCCCACAGGTAAACCATGTCATCACATCATGTGACTTTATCATGTTACCATGGTTACTGCAGGGACACATTAGATCGAACATTAGAATCCCGTGAAAAGATGATTTGTTTTAAATCTGCGTCCTGTCGTCCAGGAAAAGAAACAAATACAGAACTTTTACTCGTGATGAGTCAAAATGATTTTTTAGAGATGAAGGTTCAATATACCACGATAAAAAGTCCAAGATAAAATTATTTATTAAAAAATAAATCTGATGTGTACAACATTTTTTATTTGTATAAAATTATTATGATTTCTATTTAACTTAAAAGGATACTACACTTTCCATGATAACCCACTCAGTATGTCCTCACCACTGTGCCGATGTGATGATGGGTGAAGGTCTTCAGTTCACAAAACAATCCTGGAGTTTTAGGAGAAACAGGGTAGCAGCCTCATCCAGATTTCGTATATATCCTATTGGCCGCACGTGCCGAAGTCTCGCGAGATCGACGCCATGTTTACATCCTGTCTGCTACATGCTACAGCTGATATTTCAGCTAAAAACATGGTGTAAATGGCGTTTTTTGCGGTTAATTTTTAATGTCGCGGCTTGCAGGCACTTGGATTACACCACACAAGCAGGATGGAGACATTTTG
>JAJHUR010112637.1:636-63374 GCA_027495735.1 Lutjanus campechanus | reverse complement strand
TAGATTGTTAGAGTAACTGCAGTTATATTTTCTTTCAACTGACGAATCATTTTAGCTCTAACTGACATGAGTGAACTACCGTAATATGTCACTCAACCCCAATGTTTCATCCTGCAGCACTTGACTACACGCAACCCCGTCTCGTAGATGTCACGTTTGTATATTAATAAACTGTTTTCAGAATGACATCAGTCCTGCTCACAGACAACATTTCTTTGATACAATTCATTTATATTACGCACTGGATTTGGTAGGAGGTGGTTGTTGTGGATGACAGGTGTACAGTACAGGATTTTAACACCGCAGCACAGTTCAGGGTTTATTTCCAAACAAAAGCACTTTGGTTAAGATTCAGAAATATTCTGACTTTTGGGTAGGTTAAAGCAATAAAAGAGCTTTGGTTAAGGTTAAGGATTAGCTTAGGGAAAGACTGTTGTCTTTATTAAATATTAATGAATTAATATTTTGTCTCAAGTCGCTGCTGACTTTTGAATGATGCTATGGTCACTACGACTGGTGTCTTGCAAGATTGCATATTTCTGTGGAAAGCAAATTAAATATGTTTGTGTTTACTTGCAAGGTATGTCAATTAACAACGTTTCCTTATTACTGCAGTAAACATATTTCGGGTGGCATTACGTTTCCCTAAAAATGGACTGCTGTCACAAATTATATAAACCTAATTTCTCGAAGACAGGGTCGCCACATGAGAGTACATGACCGTACTTCATCTCTGCTGTTTGCCTGAGTTTCACTTCAGTAAACAGACCACTCTACACAGCATGACATATGGCCCCTTGACCTTGTCTCCTGGTGATAACTGGAGCTGTGAGCTGGCCAAGTCAAGAGAAAAGAGATAGAGGCACTCAACAGAGGAAACTGTGTAATAAAGCCGAGGGAGGCCTGACTGACACACACAATCATTATACCCTCAAAAGGCTATACGTTTCAAGCTGGTTGGAATTTCAGCCTGTGCCGGGCTGTGTTTCGTCTGCACATGTAGTCCTCACTGCAGTAACAGGTTAACATTTTGGCTGGTGCTCACTTCTCCTATGTCATTGCTTTGATCGGGTGAACAAGTGCTCCTTTTTGTGACTAAGCCTGTGACTTAAGGGGGGAGAAAAGTTTGCTGTATTTTATGTTGTTTTGATTGTCAGGCAACATAACTACACATAGAAGAAACACATGATTAACCATGTGAAAAAGCCATACAGGGCAGGGACTGTTTGTGTTAGTCAGACATGTCAATAAAGGTAACATGCAAAGTAAAATAAATGTTGTGTAATCTTATGTATGGATCAAAAGACAGGTAACAATATTGTATTTCAGCCTCTCACAAATCATTGTGGGGCATTTACTGATAAAGCCATAAATACAGAGGAACACTGTACAGGGAAACAGCAGTGTTCACGTTTATCTTTGTCCTTCTGAAACTGTCATAAGTCACGTATTCAAAGATTAAACAGGATATCCTTGCCCTTTCCTCTGTCAACGTTACGCTACTCTAGTTAACAAATGCTGGTCGCATGTTGTGATATGAGCATACAGCCCAAAGTATGTTGTTGTTTTTGGGCTGCTGAGAGGGACGCACTCACCCATTTTCAACCTTGTTGAGTGTTTGATACTACTTTGCCTGTTAGCTGTCAGTTACTCTTTAGCATAAAACCTGAATAGTCGTGCAGCTTTCTTACAGAAACACAAACATAATTCAGTATCAGCACTTGTATTATTTTAAATATTGCGTTAAAAACACAGTATGATTTGGCTGCTTTTGACCGTGATTGTGAAAATAAAACCCTCCCCTCTACCTTCCGGGTTAGACCTGCGCTCCGTTTCCATCTCAACTTCAAACCCCGCCCACCATCCGATCACAGGCCAATCATATGCGAGTAAAAATGTTGCCTTTAAGTACGGTCGAAAAGCGCATCTAACCTATCAACAATATTGAAATGGCAACAGAAAAAGACAGAATTTTCAACGAGACGTGGATGGGAGAGGAATTGATCCGCGTTAAAACTTTAATTAATACATGAATAAACAATTAAGCAATCAAACATAAATAATACATTTTGCTGTTTTTATTTTCTAATAAGAATAAAACCTTTCACTAAGCATAATGGTTGATGCATGATTTCTACTACTAATTGGGCAGCACTTTCTTTCTGTCGCTTACCGTACTGTACTACTGTAAAATATATCATAATAAACAGGACATCCTTGATCATTTGGGTAAAGTGGCAATCGAGTGTGCGCACACAAGTCTCGTCGGTCTGAATTTAGGAAGTTACGAGGAGCACATGAACGCATCATTTGTCCTTTAAACCTCACGGACAGTGAGCTGGCAGAGGAAAATTAACCATTTAGCGCAATTAATCCTACACAGCGACTATATTTCTAGGACTGACCCAGTGGCGTTTGTCTATGATTTTGAAAAGATAGTTGTGATCGATGATTGATAGTTCAGGACTCGCTGTCTCATTCGATTTCTTTGACCTCGACAACACCATCTGCGAGCGTGCAAGCCTTATAAAGATGTTACTGCTACCGGCAAAACCCGATGGTCATTTGTCAGCTCAACTCAGCCACATATGTCAAAGCTGGGGATGTCACACATTTAAAATAAAGGTCTTTTATGCTGAATTGTATAAATCAATTCAAAATGAACGCCTCTGTCATTGCGACCTAATTATAATCACTGTAAGAAACGTATGGAAAAATAATTGACAATGGGTATGATTCATGCGGTAAAATGATTTCTTAAGTACAAATTTATCTGAGTGACTATGACATAAATAGCTTCTCAATCACTATAGCCTATAATAAATGAACCTATAATGAATCCGTGGTACTGATGTGTTCAGGGTGACCTTATCCTAGCCTGCTTGCATTTTTATCTCAGGCACTGATGTTTTCCCTTGGAAATTTATATAAAATACAACAAATACAATTATTGTACGGGTCTGTATTTTTGAGAGGTCTGTCACCAGGGTAAAACTGACAACCTGTCAATGTGGTCAACATTTTTAAACAGTCTGAAGCGATGGAGGTATAGGCCAAGGCCTGAGACTATATTTACCTGGAAAGGCAGTATGTTGTTGCTGTTGTCAGTCCTGAAGGCGCTGTCCTCCATCCAGGGCTTGGGTGTGAGGGGACCAGGTCTCGGGAATTTGGGGGGTGCTATAACATTGCTGGTATAGGGCTTTTTCATGGGGGAGATGGGGTTGAGGGGTGACGGCACCCCGACGCCGACTCCGACCCCGACCCCTACCCCGACGCCCACCGCTCTGCGCGGGTCCCTGCCTGCCTGCAGCCCGCTCCAGGGGTTGGAGGCTGTGCTCCATGCGGCGTTTTGGTGATTATTCCAAGCGGACGACGGGGCAGAAGAAGACGACGAAGACCCCTTGCTGTTGTTCATGATGGTCTGATAAGCGTTTCTCTGAGGGAAAGGGCCTTGGCTGGGGCTGACAGGGGATCTCCTCTGCTGGGGCTGCTGCTGCTGCTGTTGCTGCTGCTGCTGCTGTTGCTGGGCTTGCTGCTGTTGATGCTGTTGGGACTGGGGAGCAAGACCGATCTGCGGAGAGAAATTACCCCCGAAGACCGGGTTGACGTGGTGGGGGAAGTTCTGGAAAAGCATCGTCCCGTTCACCGAGGGTATTCCCTGGAAAAAGCTATCGTCCACGGCGTTTGTGGTTCCCGTGGACCAAGTGCTCCCAAACGAGGAGGAAGGAGAGGAAAGGGGGCCGCCGGTCTCCTGCGGCTGGTGGTGGAAGCTCAACCCGGGCAGGATCGGCGACTCCATCGGCACTTTGTCCTTGCTGCTGCTGCTGCTGCTCAGCGCTGAAGCCGCTTGGTTGCTCCCGGTCGACGGGCTCTCCGACTCCGATGAAGAAGAAGTGGGCTCCGATGACGGGGTCGGGGTGGAGGGAGGAGGGTCTACTTGCGTCGGATCTTGCTGATGGTGAGGCTGGGCTTTGTTTTTGTCCATCAGTAAATCATCCTGCATGGTTTGCTGAGCTGCAACGAGGGGAAACAGAGACGAGGAGTTATTATTATTGTTGTAATTTAGGAGCTCATACACCGGGCTGGCTGGACTGCTGCTGTAGTATCTGATG
This sequence comes from Lutjanus campechanus, assembly GCA_027495735.1. Classification (NCBI taxonomy): domain Eukaryota; kingdom Metazoa; phylum Chordata; class Actinopteri; order Lutjaniformes; family Lutjanidae; genus Lutjanus; species Lutjanus campechanus. Next base: position 59,262 of record JAJHUR010112637.1, on the reverse strand, counting down.
AACTGGGACAACTCCGACAAGGATATGATGTTAGAGGGACCGGGCAACTGCAAAGCGAATGCGTGATCACCCATTTAGCCGAAAAAGAAGAAGAGGAAAAAACACACTTCCCAAGACTATACCAGAATGATTCATAAATCCCACAAATTATACACGGAGCATATGGCTGCAGATATTCACCAGATTTCGCCACGTCTCGTTTTTCCTTCCACTCAGGAACTCCGGAGCTGCAATGTGAAACTGATTCAGTGTGTGTTTTTTGCCCAAGGACCTCCCCTATATTCATTTACATACGTCAGTAAATACAGCTGTCCTTCAACAAGGTTAAAAGACAGCTCTACCTTGACCCAGGCACTTCGACACACACGACTACAGAGCTTTTCTGAACTAAAAAAAAAAAGGCACACTTCGTCCTCTTTTACGCAGTAGAGAGTGACGCACCTGAAGCACTTTATTATACCGCAAATATTTTCTTCCCTCTTACAATAAAATACTAGCCTTATTATATTTTAGCACAATGTATAAGACGAACGTAATTTAATAAGTGAGATCAAGTTGATTGGCCAAATTAGTACAAAATAGAGAAGTCCACGCAGGAAAAATATGATTTATATAAGGGATTTTATTATAGCGCAAAGAGAGACTCTGCCCGAGGTCCGCATTGACACAGCCACGGGTTGGCATTGACATGATACAAGATGTACCCGTGTAACATGCATTTTAAGGCAATAATATAATAACTCAAAGCCAAGGCTGAATATCACTGAAAGCCCTACTCGATGTCCTCAATTGAAAGTTATACACTGAACCTTTCATGCAAAAATTATCATTTACTTTGCATTTCAGAGACAACGCCTTGCACATCCTCGAATATTATCATGACGGCAATTTTGCATTCAGAAAGCCATAAAGTTGCCACATTATTACATTCAACAGTGATCAGGACAATCTAAAATGTACATAAACCACAATTGATTACTGCAAGCAACAGAGCATATTCTGCCAGATGGAGCACATGCAAGGCAAAACCATAAGCTGCTATTACTATATGGCACAGTCCCAGATCATGCAAGGTTAAAATTATGTTAAATTCAAACCCATGATAACAATGATAAGGCTCCTCTTGAATGTCGGAACCTGGGTGCGGGAGAGCTAACATGCAGCCAACACTGAGGCCTTTCAATAACATGAATGCAATAGTCTGCAGACTTTGAAATTAACTGTCCAGATGACATGCCGGATCATTTCAGCAGCATGATGGCAGTGATACAAGTTGGACTTTCAAGGTAATCGCAATAGACTGCATTGCACACACCCCACCAGTTAATCCGTGTTTTCTCCTCCAAGAGCTGCGCTTCCAAGGTCATCAAAGCAGCACAATCAGCAGCCTATAGTGGCTCACCTCACCGGCCCTTCACCACAGACACTGCCCAAACCTGACCATTCAAATGCCCATTTATCGCGCCGATCGAGGCATCCGATACATTTCATGAAGCTGTCTTGCCTTGAAATCCCCCTTTAATCCATATGTGTCTCTCCACACAAACGACAAAACAGCATGCACACAGCGTGGTCGCATCTCTGCCTGGTGTGAAGTTTGAATTACCTTTATCGTTCACCTTTTGGGGACTCTGTAAATAAAGATATTTCTATTTGCTTCGTCTGGGTTTAGATATGACAAACGAGCTACCCTTGTGCCGAGGTAGTCAGCAGTTGCCTCAACAGCTGATTGACTGCGGCGCATGGATGATGCCGAGGAGGCTGTAGGGAGTTGTAGTTTCTCACTATTGCAGTGGCTGGTCAACAAATAGGTTCTTTCTTGACTGCTGCGATGGAAAAAACAAACATCAACGTCAAAGCTGACCTATAGGTGAGGCTATAAGATGAAGCAACTCGCTAAAGCAGTAACAAAAGTAGTGATGATTGACAGTAACAGGCTCCCTCACTCTCTCCCACACACACACACTTTAAAAAGTGAGTAATAAATATTAAGTTTATGTGAATTGCTTGCATTGATTTTGCAGAAAATACTTGTGTGATATGATGAACAACTTTAATAATAAAGTGAAGACTAGCAAAGAAGGTGAAGAGCAACACTTTCTCAAAGAGAGAGTTTGTCGCCTAAATAAAACGTCTTACCGCTATTCGAAGTGTTCTGCAGCCATATGTGCATCTTCATGATGATTGTATCTCCAAGAAGCCGCGATCTCCTCTTTGGCACATCTATCGGGGGTGGATTCAGAACATTAATTTGATATTTTTGGCCATAAGAGGGAGGGAAGCATTTTGAAACTACATTTCCCACCACAGGTCTCATCGGTGCCGTCGGTGTTTTGATGACGCAGCCACGCACAGCCGTGCTATTTTGCGTTACCTCAGAGACGGCCAGTCAATGGAGTCAAGCGGTCACGCCAATGCGATAATATTAGTGACAAACGAGGCCGTAGCCGATGTAAAGAGGATTTTTAGTTGAATCAGTGCATCGGGTGCAGATAAATGCTGTTTAGACTGCCATGACCGCGAAGGAATAGTTTTAATGCTAAATAATTGGCTCGTTTGCAGCTGACGCGCCGTATCAACACAAAGGCCTATGTACAGTTAGCTAGTTAGCCTTAGTTCCACAGCTAGCTAGCAAGTGATTTAACGCCAACCTCAGCTGCAGCAAATTAGCAGACGTGCAATTTTAATGTTTTATCTGTAACGCAGTTAATCTGCTTCACCAGCTAGACAGCATTTGAATATTTTTTGCTTCTCCACGATAATGGCGGAACAGGGCGCAGTGGTCATGCAGCAGAATTTGGACAGGTGAGTTCAAGTTTAAGGCTAACATGCTAATGGAAGCTACGTAACTGTACGTCAAATCACTACGGGTGACAGCAATGCAAAGAAGTTATTTACGTTTTTGTCAGCATATTCAGAAAATTTAACTTTAAACTGTAGTTTTCGTTTTCCACTACTGACTTAAGACTCTTGAATTCTTGAATGTCATTAACGTTAGCTACGTGGAGTGTTTTTGCAGTGTTGATATATGACGTCCTTCATTACTGTCATAAGGTAAATACTGTATCAAGTGCTCTTAATACCTGCATGTCACTCTGAACATTATTATATATGCAACGTTAAATTAATAATCTAATGTTCACTTTGTTACCCTAAAATTAACTAAAGGTCATTGTGTCAGCTGCCACTTTTTCCCAAAACATCATGCTTGTTAACTATTGACCTTGGACAAGAAGGCTGTATCCACTAAGATTTCTGAAACTGTCACGTTCAAATCTAATAATCCTTATGGCACTGAATGTGAAAACCTCATATCTTCTATTACATAAGACACTGAATACCATTTCCTTGGCAAGTTAGCTTTCATGCCCCTGGATATTTGCTATTTAAACATGAACACATTTGTGCCTTGAATATCCAAAACTGTCTGCATGGAAGAAAGTCTGAGTTGCCATTGAGATTTGTTAAAGAAGAAAAAGCATATTGAGTATTCAGTGAGAACAACAACTGAGTGGTGGTGCTGAGATCTGTGGAAAGGTTGTAAATAGGAGAGGAAGCATGAGGAGCAGGTGTCATATCTGACCTTTGATCAAATCTGGGGGAAAAAGTAACAGAACAAACTGTGTGCTGTTGGTGTTTTGAGGTGCAAAATAAGTGTTGGAAACTTGAACACCACCAAGCTAATTAAAGTAGTATCACAGGAATTTTTGAATTTATTAGGTTTTACAAGGAACAAGCCCAGTGAAGGAAGAGCATGTGGGATTATTAAACATAGTTGGATGGAATGCAGTGGAGAAGAGAAACTCAAGATAGCAATCAAGCAAAGCTGCCATTGAGAGAGGGATGGTGGTTTTGTCACTTAAACGAACATGTTCAGTTTCGTGTCATGCTGTCAAACTGTCATAGCTGTCCAGTGCCTGTACACACAAGTTAGTGAATTCCTTTTGAAGCCCTAGGAAAGTGTTGCAGTGGCAAGTTTTATAGCTGACATAAGAAGTTCAAACATGTCTTCTGACATTGAAATGTCTGACAAAACAAGTTCTATTCGGCAGAATGCTGCACCCCAGGTTGAACAGTTTCATGGTCACACGGTGGGGGACATCCATTGTGACATGTGGGGAATTATTTTGAGCTATAAACGCATACAATCCCACCCTCAGTACATTTCATCAGGGATGTCAAGGCATGCAGTCAGCAACTCTGCAGGTCCCTTGGAGCAGTACAAGCCCCTGTACCTCGCTCAAAGCTGTTGCTCGTCACTTCAGCAGTCCCACTAGACATGAAATTCAGACACTGCAACCTCAAATTCATGTCTGAAATGCTGCCCCTTTTTTGTCACTTGTGATAGCCGGCAGCTAACCTCACCAGGCAACAAGTTAAATTCACATTCAGTATGACATTATTTTGCTTGTGTTTGGCTTCCTAGGTTGTGATGGCTGGAGCATCAGTTCCTACTGCTAACATTTTCAGTCTTGTTTTCAGTAGGTGTTGCAGCTTTTTGTTCATGCTGCTCTACAAAGAAATGGTGATCCACAGGCGTTTCATCGTGACAAATTGTGATTTAAGTCTAACCCATGAAATACAAAAGCTGGTAACAATTTCTGTATGAAACAAACTAGAGTGAAGTAGTAAAGACAAAGGTTAGCTGACCTCAGCATTTAAGTATATGATGTTGTGCAATATCATGTCAAATGTACTTGTAGGATTGGGGCAAGAGATATTTAGTGCATTGTTTGTGTTCAACTCATATCAACAGATGGCTCAACCAGAGGTAGTTTGTGATAATGTGTAATTTTAAGTGTTTTGTCTTGTATCATCCGTCAAGTAAGGTGGTCGGTCTCATGTCATGGTAAAAAAAAAAAAGCCATAGCCACCCATTATATGTAGAGAGGACAAAACCCACTTTCTATTTGCGGAATACAGTTTACCCATTTTACAGACTGCAATTATTACTATTACTTTTGGCAAAGCAACACTTGTTGATGTAGCAGATCACACAAGATCCTCTGTTTTTAAACACAAAATGAATTATGTCAGAGAGGCAGTAGGAACTGAAAGTTCTTACCCAACAAGATCAAACTGAAGATGACAGGCCATGTATGGTGTGTGATGTTAGTGTTTGTGAACCTATGTAAAATATGGACAGTAGGGTTAATGCATCACCACAATCCATAACACAACTTTGGAACCTCTTATCATTGTCGATTTAAGTTGAGGATGATTTTATCTAAATGTAGACAAACTCCAGGCAACAAGTAAATCTATTGTTTCAGTTTGATGTTCTGAAAAGTTTCAATGTTGTTTGTAAACCAGGGCTTTTCAGCTAGACCCAAAATACAACATGCTAGTTTCAATCAATTCAATTATTTGTGTAAATACTGTCTAGATTTATTTTGTTTAAAAAAACAAATCTGCTATCTTAAATCAAATGGGAGAGTCCTGGCAGGATGAGAGTCAGTGTTTGAGTTAATAACGTCATTGTAGAAAGTGCACGTTATGATATACAAAGTGTCATCATCTTACTTCTGCTTTATTGGCAGGTGCTTTGCTAAGAAAATGACAGGTAATTCAGGGACTCTCTTCACAATTGTGGGGATGGGTAACTGAAGTTCATATGACAAATTTAAGAAAGTAATCATTATGATTGAACTGGCAGGTGATGCATAATAAATTTGGTTCTTTGACAGTCTAATCTCACTGTTTTCTTATGTCTGGCAGTACACATAATTGAAGTGTAAACTTGAAGTTGGCCACATAAGCACTGCAGAATAAGATTAGATGTGATCATTTTTAGGTGTCTTTCACTAAGTGAGCAGGGAATCTAGTTTTCAACTTGGGCATAGATAAATCTCAAACATTATTCACAACTGACCAGGTTAATGTCTGCTCACCTTTATTCTGTATCTAATAATAAAACAAGTGTTCATGAATATGTTTTCATGAATGTTTTATAAAGTCACACAAAGCTATGATGGCTGGTTGCTCTGCAAGTGTTATTGTGCTACATGTGTGACCAGAATTTTCCATCTTCTTTTTGAGTGGTTGTGAGCAGATGCTGCAACATTAGGTCCAAGCACATTGGTGTGCCATTTCCCCTCAAAATAGTCCCTGGCATTTGATAGCTTGTGCAATGCGTACTAAAAGGCATTTGTAGGCATTTGACGCAGCACTTTCTGTCAATATTGAACTTTGGACTTGAAACCATTTCCCAAGCACATGGTACAGTAGCAGAAAGAAAGGAAGGGCATGTGAGCTCTGTGAAATGCTTTAGCTGCGTGCTGCGGGTGTGTGGCAAAGGCAATAACCCTGGCAGTGTTTGAGGAGCTGATAGCAGGAAGATGTATGTCATGTCCCCTTGCTTCCAGACGGTTGTGTACCCAGCCTCTATCACTGACAAACATAAGGCTCCACAAGCTCTTATCTGGGCCTGCCACAAGCAGCCAGCTGCCCCTGCAATGCAGTGTTTCACAAATAGATGTGGGGGACACATTTCAATCCAGCCTGACCTTTTTATTGGCTCTCACACAACCTCCTTGTTCTACTCTTTTCTTGTCTGTTTTTGTTGTCCAGATCACGGACCCTGTTGCTCTTTGTATGAAGGGGTATATAAATATGTGCTGTACGTGTGTGTTAACTTGTAGTGATTGTGATTGTAGTGATTGACCCTGTCTCCATGATTTAGTGCAATTTTTTTTCTTGGGTGGTGTCAGTTTCTACGGGGTGTCTTCAGTCTGGAGAAAGTGACATCCATTTTCTTGTTTAAAGTCTAGTGTGTAAGATTTATAATATGGCAGAAATGGAATCTAATATTCACAAGTATATTTTCATTGGTGTATGATGACCTATAAGTATAAGAATTGTGTTTCTGTTTCCTTAGAATGAAGTGTTTATATCTACAGAGGGTGCGGAGGTTGCCATTTTTACCACTATGTTCCTACAGTAGTCCAAAACAGAAAAACCTGTCACTGACTTTAGACAGGTTCACAGCCACCATATGTTCTCCTACATGCTTGAAAGATGGGTTTGAGGCAAGGGGTTGACAATCTGCAGCCTCAGAGCTTGATGCCACCAATTCCTACACGCTGGTCCTTTCAATACAAAAGTTAAAAATTAGATATATTTGTATTTATATTCATACATAATTGCATTTGTATTGTCTTGTTTCTGCATTTCAGTCAAACATTACATTTTTTCTGGTCTTTAAGTTCTTGCCTTACAATTTAGTATGCCCTCAATATTGAGTCAGTTTTTACTGTGGTATCGAAAATGGTGTAGAATATCAATATTTTTCAAGGTATTATATTGAAATTAGAAATTTCAGTATTGTGACAACACTATTGCTGAATGAAATGAAATACATTTATCTGCCTGGCCATTATAGCCAAACAAAGAATCTGTATGTTTTCAAAGACCATCCCTAGTTTGGAATAAATAGTAGTGTGAAATACAAACAGTCATGGTCAGGATGTTATCGGTATTGGTAACCACCATGTATTGAGTCAATAATACCTTGTATTTTTAATTTGCCAGAATCCATCAGCTCTGTCATGGAGGTAAACTTGTGTAAATCTTTCAACATTTTCTCATACACAAGGTTGGGGACAGCAATCAGTAGCTGGTCAGCAGCTGACCTGCTGTGGCTTGGTAACCAACAGCTAACAGAAATAACCTGTGGTGCATGGCTTTAACTCAAGGGAAAGGTCATGAAAAATGACGTGTCTTAAGCTAGGTGGTGTAGCTAGCAGGCTTGAGTTATTTTAACCACAAGATATTTAACTGAAGGCCAACCTGTTTACACTGTTGGCCCCAAACTCAGTGTTGTAAGTCAAACCTTTTTAAATGCTCTTTCACCCTGTGTATCTTTTCATACTGGAAACATTTACACAAAAATTACCAGGTTATTTATTACAAACATGTGATCATGAAACGTGAGTCCTAAGGCTTCCATAAAAAGGAAGTTTTGGATTAATGGATTGTAATCCAACATTGCTCTTAGTCCTCTTAACTTTGGAGGCCAGCCACTCGTGGGCCAGTCCAAAACAAATGCCTTTTCCTGGACTCCTGTGCATGTGTTGATATAATACGAAGGTCACAGTGCCTAGCACTAGTAGAGGTACACAAGTCTGTTATGGAGTAGCCTGATACTGTAGTAGAGGAGGGAGGCTCCTGTGTTAGTTGACTCAGTGAACAAACTTTACCTGTCAAGTGACAAACAACTGGAACCACCTCCATGAATAATGTTTACCTGTCAGTCTGTTATTTTTTAACTGTCACAAAATATTATAGTACAATATAATGCAATATCCATGCAATAACTGCAAGACCAGAATGTTTTTGTTGACACTGTCAACAACGTGTTTATTCAAATGTGGTAATTGTAGAAGTTGGAGTTTATGTTGCTGCATTTGATTGCACCATATTGTAAGGACACCCTGTTATTTTGTCCACCTCATGTGGAAAATCCCCAAGACTATATAACTATCACATCTTTTCAGAAGCAGCTGACACTCACCAATTTATCTGCCAAAGGACTCATTTAGCCAGAAGCTGACACATGAAAGGTACAAATCTTAGACTGTGTGTAGTTGGATACAATACTGTTCCAGGGTGGCAAACAGCCTGGGTTGTTGTTTAACTGACATGGACAAGACTAGTTTGTGATTGAGTAGAAGCAGTCAGACATGGAGAAGCCCCTCAAGACCTTAACCTTCCTTTAAGATCTTTGTGGACCAGAATCCGGTGCTCCTGTGCCCTGTCTTTGTGCTGAGGAACCTCCAGCTTTCCCACAGTCACGTGACCGCTGCAGAGTGAAAGGAGCCTTTGTCGGGTGGCTTATGTGCTTCTTAAAGAAAGGGAGCCTGACTTGTGAGACGATGAGAAAGTAGCTATGCTGTCACACTCATCTTTGTACACAGTGTCAATCACACCATCATCTTGTATTTCTTCAGAGCCCCCTCCCCTGTGTTTGTGTGACTTAATGGCTGTCTTAGATTGTCAAAATTACTCCCTCAGCTGAAGTGGAGCACGTGAGCTTGGCCTAGCTTGACTGGAAGGATCTGCAGTCCTTCGTTGCTGCACATTCTTTTGATCCTGGCAGCTTGACTGTTTTTCAGAATAACTGGTGAAATAAAAAGGATAATACACACTGCTGTTTGCCTGCCCTTGAAGTTTCAAAGCAGTCGGTTAGCATTAGGTGGATTAAAGCTCATTGTGGAAACGGCAAAGCCCCACTCGAGTTTGCCTGTTTAGCATGTAAATAAGTGGTTGAGATGGCAGGTCACCTAGCTACAGTGTAGTTTAGGCAAGTCGCCATCATCTGATCTCATGTTCTTGAAGGACATTTTAAAGGAAACCTTCCTTGTTAAGCAGAAACGGGGAATGTGTCAGGTGTAGCTGCAACTGTCAACATTGTGGTTTTCAGCTTCATTTTTGTCATGTAGTATAACCAACAAACAACTGTTTGCTGCACCTAATAGGTTAGTTGAGACTGAGTTAGATTCTGGTTCTTCAGACTCATGTTACTATCTATTGTTTATATTTTATAGATTTACAATAGGGCTGCACAGTTTATTGAAATATTGTCGAAATGACTGTGTGACCAATGTGATATCCAAACTACAGAAACTCTGATTTTCTGATGAAGATAAAATGTGTGACAAAATAGCATTATAATAAAGTACTGTTGTGCTGCAGAGATCCCCTGCCCTTCAAATATTGTTCTCCAGATTCAAGAAAACATGTTGTGTTTGGTAAAGACTAGGAATGTAAATGATTAATAATTAATCAGTTAATTGTAGCTAATAATTTAATGGCTTAAAAATGTAATAATGAATGTATGTTTTGTGTACCATTTCTCCAGAGCTCACAGATTTTCTGGCAGACAACAGCAGTCATTTTGAGTGAGAGCCTTATTGTTTTAATATTTCATTGTTTAAGTTGTTTGTCCTTCATGAATTAATGTTTCAGATAACCAGTGTGCTGCTAGAATTGTTTAAATAAAGCCAAAACTCATAAAAAGATGTGCATTTTGTATGCTGTTAACGATTTTTTATTGATAAATTACTGATGTTAGCATGACCAACTATTGGTTTAAGAAAATGCTCAAAATCTGCAACCCTAGTACAGACCCCAACAAATGCCATATCAAGATTTTAGTAGATTTTTTCTGTGAAAATGAAAATTGTGATGTGAAAGTGATCATTCCCGCTAATCGTGAATCATTACAATACCTGTCAAAGTAGCAGCAATATATATACAGTATAGGTCTTTTTACCATATCTTGCAGCCCTAGGTTACAAGCCAGTTTTCATTTCAAATTTCACAGGAATTCTATGTATGCAGGAGACCATTTTGTACATGTGCCCGCACTGGCTTATCTGCCCAAGTGTTCTGTTAAACAGGGTTGAGGCGACAGCGAGCTGGAGATTAAGGTTTCGCACAGAGGATAGCATTTCGGTGCTGTTGTATTAGGTCCTGTCATGCTGCGGGGCTGGGTTACAGGAATAAGAGCCAGTGAATCTAAGGGAGCCCGGGGTTTTGTTCTCCACTGTCGTGCTCTTGTGGAGACATCTGTCCACTGTTCTTCTCAACTTCTCATCCTCATGTTTTATAGCTGCGTCACTTTCAGTCTCTGGGCTGTTTTTTTGGGATATTAAATCCTCCAGTGTAGAACATTGGGAAAGTTGGACAACAGTCGTGCTTTTCCTTATTAACCTGCTCCAGCGATGAAGTGCCAACAAATGTGATAATTGCAGTAGATGTAGTTTCTTAGAGCTTCGTGTATGGTGCCGGCCCCCACATCTGTCGAAAAGAAGAAGTGGGCAGTTCTATAAGGACTGCAGACAGACGTGTGAATTTGGGGTTGATATTTGCGTCAGACTCAGACTCACCTCGTGTGTCCATTGTGGCACTTAAACTGGCCATGTCACCTGAGCGCCTCGACCCCAAGGCTCCTCTCCTGCATCGTCATGTTTTATTCAGCACCAGGGGAGTGTTGGAAAATCATCCATTGCAGGCAGGCAGCAACCCAAGCAAATAATCCAAGTTGGCCATCCACAGTCTTTCACAGCCCCCTCTTCGCCTCAGTAGCAGAGCGCACCTAGACCTCAGTATGACGATGACAGAAGGCCCCAGATTTGACATCCATTATTCAACTGTGGGAGCAGGGTTGAAATATACATGGTGTACTATGGGGCTTCGCTGAGTCAACTACTAAATAAATGTGTAAGTGCTGCTGCAGGTGGCCACCAAGAAAAAGAGACTAGCCCACTAGCCTCTTCAAAAGAAATGTTGTCGTAGAGCAGTAAAACCTAACTTACAGTTTTCAACCATGTCAGAAACCTATGGGTGATATTACAGACATCCAGATATGTTCACTTATATTCTGAAGTCCCTAAAGATTTAGGTGCTCCACTACGCTGGGAAAGTGACAAAACTGTGAGAGTATTTTCAGTCACAGGCACTAGATAACTTCAGGAAGAGACTGGGTACATTTTTTCCTTGCATAATGATTGTCAGTAAACCAACTAGACATTTTCCATACTTGAAATGCTTTTTAGGGTCATGGAATTTTCTGCATCCTGGAAACAAGTTTAGCTTTTAGAGCTGTATTTTATACCACAGTTGGATATTTCTGATATTGGTGTGCTAAGAAACATTTCCTACTTCCTAGTGAGAGTTAAGAGGTGTTGGGTTGACTGGAAATGAAACCGTAAACCCAAGGTACATAATGTACATCTTATTAGGTTAGCTACAGGCAGGTAGTTGTCTAAACCCCAGCAGAGAAGAGATTGTATGTCTCAGTCTGTGTTAGGTCCGGTTTTTGTATTGCATATATTTAGACCCAAGCTGAAATTTACTTTTAATGCAGTAGAACCTGTGACAGAAAAAATGGTAATCTGTAATCCTGCACTGGTGGAAGTGATGATGTATTCATGCTGTTCCCTGGATTTTCTGAATATTAATTAGCCATTTTTTTTCCTCAGATCTATTAACATAGATGATACCCAAAATGCACATAATCACAGCCTGAGAGGAAAAAACAAACATCTCTATTACAGTTTGTTTCTCCTCATTGAATTTATGCCAGTGGTTTATGGGAGGTGAGTGTGAACTAATCATTGTTTCATTCATCCAGTGAAATGCCAACTGTTCAAGGTTCAGTGTAATTATGAAAATGAGAACATAAATGTCACACATGGATAGTCAGGCTGTAAATGGGTCGAAGGCAACAGTCAGCTCCTGAACCAGTGGATCTCCTAGCAACAAGCCAGTCCCAGGCTGAAATGAATGTGTATGTGGCTTAAAGGAAAATCTTCACATTTTTGACTTTAGTTGGGTATTTTTCTTCATTTCAACCATTATCATGCTGGTGAACAAGAAATGCAATTGTTCCTAGGTTTTATTCAAAACAGCCAAACAGTTTGGCAGCTTGGATGAAGTAGTCATGGCCTGCTGTTGCTGATTTTGTTAAATCAGTTATTCAGCTCTAACCTATGACTATTTTCTTTAGTACGTAGCAGCTAAAATAAGAATGCCACTAGTCTAGATTCTTGAACTTAGCCTCATGCAGTGTGACACAGGGTTGGACCTTCCAGCCAGTCGCATGGTGCTGATTAATTATGGAAAAGCAATATAATGTCACAGTCGGAGATGTACTGTGGTAAGGTCAGGGAACTTGGGTATCAAATTACCTCCCAGATGTTGGACAGACATGGAGCGGAGGTACATTGTTCATGAAAGGAGTCCAATTAATTGGAAGATAGTACACCAGACAGGCCAGGTCAAACATACTAATGGTTCTCTGGTAACTGAGGAGGCATAAGTTTGAGGAGGTGGACTCGTGGTGGAAGATGAACGCTTAATTCCACTTACTGGTGTAACAATAAATATTAAATCGAAAGTTGATTGATTTCAAGAATCATAATCAGCATCACAACACTTCAAAGACCTGCCTTTATGGTATGGTATTAACTTAATACCATATAGACCAGTGTCTCCCAAATTTGTTTCTTGACAAACCATCTCAACCCATTTCACAATAGGCCTTATCAATAAATCTTGGGAAGAGTTAACTAACTGTGTACTGCAAATATAAATCTTTGCAGAATGTCTTCCATAGTCAGTTATTCATATGGTGACCCAAACAAAATCTTCTACTCTTTGGCAATCACTGATATAGACTATCTTGTTGAAGAAGAATTTGAAAATCTATATGACAGTTGTCAGGGCATGAAAAATGATCTGTTGATCTTCACAAATCAACACGATAGTTTAACAACAAAATAGCCATCAGTGCTGAAAGATATGTTTAAATTGAACAAATGAATTGTGATCTTCACATCGAAGGTCAAATTGAATCGTGCATTTTGAGATTCGTGACACCCCTACTTCCACTGTGTATGTGTGGGAAGCGAGGAAGGAGGATGTGTCAAGAAGCTTGCGGGCTTTGGCTAGAGGCCAGAACAAGGCATTTGTCTGGATGTCACACAGAAGGGAGACTGTGTCTCCTCACTTTGTCTGCAACCAAGCCACTGAATATCCTAGCTGTGGCTCATCAGAATATTGCACTCCCTCACACAGGGATGCCCAGGTGAATTTAGGTTTGAGTAGCATCGTGATTATTCCTAGAGGCAGTGTCAGAAGAATGTAGCTCAAACTAGAGGCAAAACAACTGGCCATGTTTAGCAAAAAGCAAGAGAAATAGTGCACACATAAGGTAAATGCTGGCCCTCCTTTGAGTATATTAGTCGAAAAAGTATCAATTTTGAAACAAAACCGTATCTGTCACTGTGGTGTGATTTGAAATATAATCCCCTGGAAATTCTGTGCCCTGTATCCAGATGGCAGGATGAAGGGCCTGTTGTTATGAGCGAGTGAGTGCATCGAATAGTTCTTGCCGTGCTGTCAGATACACTTGACAAGTAGTCAGCATGTAACAGCTTGTTTGCCTATAGGATTTATGTATTGATCTTGGCTGATTTCATGCAGAGTCACTCGCCCTGAGCGATGCTGTTTGTGTGTATGTGTTCCAACTAGGCCATTTAGTCTGCAGATACTTGAGAGACTTTGATCACGACATCTATCATTGTTCCCTAAATGCTGAAAAATAGCCTCGCCAACACTTTCCTCTGTAAGAATTCCAGATAAGCCTGATCTAAGCCGAAAACCTTTGACTCATGTTTTGAAGTGACTTTGTGTTGCTGAGCCCGCTTTGCACTCAAAGGGTACATGAAAGATTACATTAGTCTTGCTTGCCCCGTTTCACTCTCTCCTCCAGTCTGTTACACAGAAAGCAACAGATGCTCACATGTGCCTCAATGTTAAGAAGAATAACATGTAGAAACAAACACAACATAAAGCTGAGACCCCCATATAACTGAAATACAGCATCTCATTAGAGAGAGAGTCTTTAATTAAGCTATTGGAATCTGTAATATCAAAGTGCCCTTGAGCAAGGCACCAGTGTCTCAGTTGTGGGCCTCAATACATATGTGGTTGTTAATGCTGTGCAATGTGTTTGTTACTCTACCTGTGCACGTTACTTTTCAAGATCCATCCATGGCTCTGAACCATACTTAGACACCTCTGGTTTTATGCTATTTTTATTTGCTTTAGCCTGACTTGTTGCTGGTAAGAAGCTTTTCACAGAACTGCTTTGAAGATGACATTGTAACATTACATGAACAGGGACTAATTTTTTCTCTCTGTGACAGAACACAGCCCACAGCCTTTCAGTCGCTCTTATGCTTATCTGGCCATGTTATGGCTGACTAAAGTAATTTGAAGTGGAAATGGACAAGTTTTTTGCCTTTAACATATTATAAAGCAAATGTTGATTACATAGTGTAATGATGATCGAATAATGACACAATTCACATTTGGATTGGTTCCCTATAAGCTGAGCTTTCACTGTGCAAATCTGTCAATAGGCTAACATTAACTCAAACTATGCTATTACTGTTGTTTGTGGGCAGCATATTTTTCTAGCTGGCTCCCTAGTTTGCCTTTGCCTGTGTGTTGTGCCAGTGGGCAGGAGCTCTGCTTGGGTTTTCTTTTACTAGAGCCAAAGGTATTTATCACTCTGCTTTGATTTAGAAGTACAGAGGCTCTATCTAATCTAGTTGTGTCTCCTCCGAAATCACATTACATCAGAGTTTTCATCAGCTGTAACACTACACCACAGTTCTGTAGTTATTTGTTTACAATTGAGGGAAATAAGTGTAAAACTGTCATGCGATGTAACTGAAAAATATCAGATTAATTTAGAAATCTACAACCTTTTTTCCTGTTATCAGCATGTGTGTATGTGTTTCATTGTCTTGATCCCACCTGTGTGTGTGTTTTTTTTTTTAGGAGCTGCTGGGTGTGCTTCGCCACAGATGAGGACGACCGCACAGCAGAGTGGGTCCGTCCATGCCGCTGCCGCGGCTCCACCAAGTGGGTTCACCAGGCCTGCCTGCAGCGCTGGGTAGACGAGAAGCAGCGGGGCAACAGCACAGCACGGGTCGCCTGCCCACAGTGCAATGCAGAATACCTCATTGTCTTTCCCAAACTGGGTGAGTCTGTTTACACGTCTTGGGATTAAATACTGTATATATGATTTTAAAAAAAAGTTGCATATAGCCTTTTGTGGCTGCATTGGGAGCTGTGCAAAATCTGATAAATTACCTGAAGTTATGTCACTCAAGTCAGCATCAGTTCAGACTGAAGACTACAAGTTTGAAAATGGGCATATAGGGATGTGGAGTTAGAAAGACATGATCTTACTTGATCTTTGTGGCCTGCTTCTCATCCCTGCTTGAAGCTAGTGACTTGAGGCTACATTAGCCTCTAGTAGCATAACCGATTCAAATCTCTGACTGAATTGTTCCTGTTGAGTTGCAATGT
This sequence comes from Lutjanus campechanus, assembly GCA_027495735.1. Taxonomy (NCBI): domain Eukaryota; kingdom Metazoa; phylum Chordata; class Actinopteri; order Lutjaniformes; family Lutjanidae; genus Lutjanus; species Lutjanus campechanus. Next base: position 43,374 of record JAJHUR010112637.1, on the reverse strand, counting down.
CAGTGCCAGTTTGACAAGGAGGAAGAATGTGTGTAACAAAAAGACTATCTCTGGTTCTGCTGCATCAGCTCATGCAGTTGATCTGCTTGGTTTAAAGTGTCCATTATGAGTTTGACAAGCAGTGCGAGACTATGGGTGCATTTCACTCGGAAATTTGTCCCCTTGTCTCCTCCACTTGCTTCCTCTCCTCGCGTCTTAGCTCTACCTAGCGAAAATATGAGAGAGAGAGAAGCAAGGAAGACACGCGGGGGCAGAGGAGACAAAGTCGTGAAATGAAAAATCCTCGGTTCCTTTTAGCATCAGTCTGAAGCAACATCGGTTACTGTTGAGGAGCTGCACAGCTGTGTCAGCTGTCAAACTGACTGGTAGGAATCTCCACAGAAAAATATTTTAACACCTGACAGTATTCATTTAGATCTGTAAACTGTTTCAAAAAGCTGACTATTAGTAGTATTCTCTCTGTTGTTGATTTCAATCATCATTTAATCATTTGTTTTAAATCTTCAAATTTACTTGCATTATTGTCTGCACAATAATACACACACAGCTATGTAAGAATGTGTGTGTGTCAATTTTAATGTGAAATAAAAAAGACAAACTGCTATCTTTGTGTGATGCCACAAGTGTTTGCAATTAAATTATGTTATTATTAGGTGTTAGATGCCGACATGTGGCGGTGCATTATATCCCATCTCAACATGTAACTTTTATTTTATTATCTGTAGGTCCCTGTACATGACAGTACAAAGTAAGCATGCCACCGCAGGTCTTTTCCCTTTTCTTTGATCCATTAAAGAGTACGTGACAGTCATCCTACACTAATAAACTCTGAATCATCACTGTACCAAATGCCTCCTATTCATTCTGTCTCTACCTGTTTTTATCATTATTCAGAATATTCAGTGATGTGCAGTCTAATAATATGATGCTTATAATGCTTATAATCAGTTATTATTCATGAGCTCTTTGTGACACTAAAAACATAAATATTCACATCAGAAGCATTCAAGTGCTGCAGAAACTTCTGTCAGTCTGGACTTTGATTTCCCTACGCGTGTCGTGATGATGCAGAATGACAGTTGCTCAACTGTCCGATCAACATCACTCCTCTCGACAAAAGACTTCCGTGTAGGATACACCGGTGTATCCTCACTCTGAAGCCTCCTCTCTCCTCGCTCCTCGTCCCCCCCAGCTGCATTTAAGTAATTGGAAGATCTGTCATCATGGTGGAGGGGAAACAACTTCTGGGTCGACGGAGGAGAGAGGAGATGAGGAGGCATAATTCAACATAATGAAAAGCACCCTCTATCGGTGAAGCACCACTGAGTGTGTGATGCATGTTCAAACTATGGAGAAAGTGAAAAAGATGGCCTGTGGGCCGGTTTACTGGCTATACACCACTTAGAAAGCTTCCACCTTGAAATTCTGAAATTTGATTTGGTGTTCTGTCAAAATGTCACAACAGCTCTCATTTTCCACCAGTTGTCAACATTGAAGCAGCTTTGTAGAGCAAGTTTCCATGTAAATAGCCTGCAAAAGCTCCTCTTTGAGGGCATTCTTAATAGCTGCTGCCTGTAACTGTACCCAAAGCTCTGAGAGCTATTCAGTTTGTCTTGCCTGAGTGGATGTTTATTTACTCCAGAGCCAGCATAGGTTCTGTGGTGATGTGGGTAAATATTTCCTTTCAGCCAGACGAAGAACAGAAGGGTGCTCACTTGTTACACAGCCCAGCTCCTGGCTGATTGACCAGCAGCAGTTTAGGGAAGTGGCTGCCTCAATTATCCTGACACGTCAGAGTGACGATGGCCCCAATTGTTCCCAAACACCAGCTATGACTAATCTAGTGAACATACACCATACACAGACATGTTTATTTGGCCAGCAGCTCCTCATTTTTTTTGTTTCTCTGTCTCATATCCCTTCATAACGCCCTGAGACAGCGACTGACTTGTCCTCATGCTGTTTGTTGCACAGCATTTTGCAAAGGAATACTTGTATCGCTTTGAGTTTTTACAGTCAAATGTGAAAACTTGGACACATATAAGGTTAATAGTGCACAGTTGTCATTGGGTTACCCATCAGCCACTGGGCCACTGCTATTTCAACCTCAAAGAGAGAGAAGTTGCAATTTGAGACAGTAGCTGGCCCTAAGACAATGTTAGTCTGCAGGGGGCCTGGCCCGGCTGGTAAACAGGTTCATGTATATTAATAGTGACCAAGGCTGTGCTGTCAGTCACTTTGGTGCTATAAGAAGAAAGTTCAGCTCAGCTTCTTTACACACTTCCTCCTGCTCAATAAATAACCCCATGTATGTCTGTGTCTCCCTTTGAAAGCTGATTATTGGCACACTTAGGTTGTTTCTGAGCATTTGTCATTGTGTCAGGTCCTTTCCTTTTTGTACTGTTAATTAGTGCTGCATCAACCCTTCCATACAGAAAAAAAAAATCACATCCAGTAGAGCAATCCAGCAGGCCTCGATAACTTTTATCTTTTAAACAATTCAGTTGGAACCTCTCTGGAAGGAGAAATTAAAATTGGGTTTTGTGGAATAGATGTGGAATGAAGAGGTTACAGTATCGGTCAGACCATCTGCAGGTGCACTGAATGCACTGATAGTGTTAGAATCAGTTATACCATAAATATACAGCGTATTGTCTGGCTAGATGTTCAAGGTTCAGAGTTTAAGGTCATTTCAAGATCATCTCACTGAAATAAAAAGATACAGCTGCATTGATTAGCTTGTATTTATTAAATGACTTTAGCCAACATTATACAAATAAGTTGAAAATGGTTCACAATAGGCCCTTTTTCACAGAGGATATTTTGACACATCACAGTAGAAAAAGCACAGGTGTAGATAATAAAATTAATGATGGCTTAATTCCTTTTAGCTGCATAACTTTCAGGGTCAACATTAACGATGGCTGTCAGATTCTAAATCTGATGGTAGTTGTTTGGTGTATAAACTATTAGAAAAATGTGAAAAATGTTGAGCATTGTTTCCCAAAGCCCAAGATGATGTCCTCAGATGTCTCATTTTGTCTCCAACCCAAATATTTTCAGTTTGCTGTCATAAAAGACTAAAGAAACCAGAAAATATTCACATTTAAAATGCTGAAATCGGAGAAATGTGACTTTTTTTTTTAATGCTCAAACCGATTGAATAGAAAATAGTTGGCAGTTATTTTAATGCTCGTCTGTTATTGTAGCTCTAGATCATATGGCAATTTCAATAACATTTATATTAATTGTACAGCCCTTCTCTCAACTTGAGTTGCTGTTTGAGAAATAAAGTTTACATTATTTAGTGTAAATGGGTTGGCAGTGTAAACTACAGTCCAGTGTTTCTGTCATAAAGGAATAACTATTAGTTACAAATTTAGCAATTTATAGCAAAGAGGGAGGCACAAAAATGTGTAGTGATTCAATGAAATTGAGCAGAAACCATGGCTGACTGGTTGCCAAGCAACATGGTAAAAGGATGTGTGTACTTTAGGCTACAATATATTAGAACGTCAAGGATACACTGAATATTCATTTACCTTTTCCTCCTACTGTGTGTGTAGTTTTATTCATCACAGATTATGATCCTGAAATAAAAGGTGACTTACTGGAGCAGTGAACATATTTATAATCAGTATTTTCTAGGTTAATATACATTAATAGGTTAATAACTCAGGCTAAACTAAATGCAAATCTATTATGTCCAGGAGAACTGATTCCCCCCCAAGGGGATATACAAACATGTTTGTGTTAGGCTTATCTATTGTTAGAGTTTTACTCACATGCTCTGGCTTTGAGACACATTATGAATTGAGTCTCTGTTTCACACATTATTTATTGAAGTCATGATTTAGACACATTGCATCAGTGTTTTCTCACAGTGTGCCTCATCATTATGTCTTAGTGGTCAGTTATTCTTGGCCACATCTAATTTTACAGCCTAGAGCAGTTGTGGCCTAGAAGGCAAAGTGTTTACGGTCATCAGCTTCTGACGCCCACTCCGAAGTTTGTGTACCTTTGTCGTGTCCAGACGCGTAAGTGGTTTTCAGTAATAGAGTATTGTGATGGATAGGCTGGTGGTTTAATTTGAAAGGGAACTTCCTCTTTACTGTGGCTGATCTGGTGAGTGATGGCACCCTTAGAGAATGATACAGCAGGCCTCTGCCACCATCACCATTCATTTAGAGACGACTTTATATAAGCAACCAGAGGCTTGTGTTACCTTGATTTCGCTGTGAGTGTAACTTTCTTTGGTTTGCCTTCAGTTTAAATGACAGACTGTGAAGATGTGTGGGTGGAAGCAGCATATCTAGCGTCTGACCGTTGGAGAGAAATCTTGATTTTGCATTTTTAAGCAAGAAGTGTCCAGTAAGGTTCAGACGGTCCCCCTGGGAATCAGGCTAACTATTCTATTTAGCTAAAGTTTTGGTTAGTAAGGCTTAAAGTGGGAACTTAGCTGTGGAAGCAGGATGTATTCACGAATTATCATGTCACTAGGGAGAGTCTTAAATTGTGCTAAAAGTTCCTACGTTTCAGGACTCCCTTGAAAATGATTTTTAACCTAAATGGGACTTATCCTGATTAAATTAAGTTTTCAAATAAAGTAAAAATAATGCTGTTGAGAGCAACTGCTGAGATAACAGAAGACGCAGGGCTCACCTTGTTGTTATGGCTGAGATGTTTGATGTATGTAACTACTAACTGTAACGGCAGTGATTGGTTGATTAACTGGAAAAACTGACACACAACTGTTACCCGTTCAACGAATACTTTTAGCTTTTACCGAAAACAGCTTTATTTATTTATTCATTGCACTTAGTGATTATTTGTTAACTCCCTTGACTATCAAACAAAGTCGGGTGTATATAATTTCTAGCTATGTTCTGAACACAGAAAGGTTAATTTTTCCCCCTAGCAGTGGAATGTTTCTGGACTGGAAGTGGAGCAGTGGTTGGTTATATGCACAGAGCCTGTTGAGTTTACCTGAGAGGCTCCACATCCTCAGGGAAAAGTGTCTTTTTCCTAATCCCATTAGCTTGTGTCAGACAGAGGTGGCGAGGGAGTCTTGCAGAGATGCTGGATGTGTCTGGGAGAGAGGAGTGGGAGTGAAACTGGGTCACGGGAGGAGCCGATGGAGCAGCTCATCAAAGGCTGACAGAGCAGAGAGGAGATGAGTGGAGTAACGCTGCCGCTCTGCCGATGAATCTGTGAAATCACAGCTGTCCTCCAGTGTTTCCCTGTGACTTAAGCATGACTTTCACATGCCATTAGAACTCAAGTCTGTGGTGGGGACATTTCTAGATTGTAAAGAACAGGATGGGCCTCTGTCCTGATCCTTCCCAATGCATGTGGTGCTTCTTGAGCACCACATGCAAAAGGTGCACGCTGATTTGTTAATTTTTGCATGTTTGACATTGTGTGACGTCAGACTTGGGTCAAACCGCATTTGCAAAATATTTGGGTTTTTTACTTAGACTACCAGATAGGTGGATTTTACCACATAGTGACTGTTTTGTTAAGGCCAGATGCAGTTTCCATTATTTTGTGGTTGTGGTTAGCGATTTTTGACATGCAAACTATATTGTTCTGAAACCTAAACCAGCAATAATAAAGTTTGAACCAAACATTTCATAGCATCCCTAAGCCTGGGCAATAAAACAGCAGTGATATGTATTGTCAAAAGTCACTTCAATGATAGCAATAAACAAATTGTTCAATAAAATGTTAAATACTGTTAAATTGCTTCATTTAAATGCAAACAACTATGTAAGGGTGCACAATTATTTGGAATATTTCAAAATCACAATATGGCAAAGGACAATATTCCAAGCACAGAAGCTGGAATATTTTTTTTTTTTTTTGATAAAAGGAAAAATGTGTGACAAAATTGCATTATAATGAAGTATTGTAGTGCTGCAGAGATGTCAATGGCCTATAAAACTTGTTCTCCAGAGCAATAAAACATATTTGTTTGGTACACACCCCAACAACTGCTATATGATTTTACCATATGATGCAGCCCTACTGCCGTGAAACGAATATGCCCTGGCTCATAAACAGCAAGTCATATCTCTTGATAATGGAGTTTGCTATGAGTCACTTGCACACAGCCAGTTATTTAACAGATGTGTCGTTCAATTGTACCATCGACATGTGACACAACAATATAAACAGCGTGGTGTGAGAAAATTATTGCAGACAGTAAGAAAATTGTTAATGAAAAGGACAGTTACCTTTGTGCTTTGATAAATATAGTTGAATTCAAAGAAGTGTTTCAATTCCATTCATTAAAAATAGGTCATTAAAATGATCAGTTATCTATATCAACTGACATGAAACATTTTATTGTGATAATTTTTCAACTATATTGCCCAGCCTCATATCATTCCACATCTGCATTCAGTAGTTATGCATGCAGATGGGCAAATAAAGGCCTTTACTATAGCTTGTTTCATGCTTGATGAGTAACACGAGTATTACTAATAAATTTACTAGTGTAAATCTCTCCACCTCTTAGTTGAGATTTTATTTGCACTGTCTGAGGAGTTCCAGTCTGTAGCTGCAGGATACGCTGGGCATTAGTGCACTTCAAAGTGAGCAGGAGGAGTACAGCGTTGTCTGTTTTGCTGCATCATTGCTGCAGTGTTCCTTTCCTATTTTCTATTCTTTATTATGGTTACATACAGTAGGCACAGTGCTGCCTTATACTTATATACTGCTTGTTGTATAGACGGCATGTTTTGTTTAAAACTTAAAAGCCGAGATATACATATTCTTCCTGTTGAATGTAATTTAATGGCTGGGCCTCACAAGCTGTGGTATTTGCAGCAGCTTTAATTAGCCCTCAGAATAATAGCAATTTCACAGCTTGGTGACAACACTGTGATGACAGCTTTCAATTTGGGTGATAGCCGTGGACAGGTAGAGACAGGGAGCACTGTTGGGAGGTTGCCACAGTAGTTATTTTCTCAGGGTTGCCGCAGAGGCCAGCTCATTTCTAGAGGCTTGACAGGCAGTACTCATGTTTGGCTCCCAGGGTGGGACCCCTGTCTACCACCGGATCAGATGGGAGGTTGATTTGGAGCCACAGATCACCTATTCTATTAACCTAGGTTTTGATTGTTTTCACGGACTTACAGCACAGGAGATTTGGAAGTGAGCAACACTGCAGCCCACAAAGAGTAGGGTAGCTATATGCTGTTCTGGCCCCATTCCCACCAGCACCTGCTGCAGAGCCAAAGCCAGGCTATCATGCTAATTTGGCTGGCAATATAACTCTGAGGACGTTGTGTCCTTGCTGCTCCTTCTTTACTGACACTCTGCCTAGAGAGTAAACAAGCCAGCTGGAACAGTGTGCCAGCGTGTGTGCCCACTACTGAGGAATTGCAGTTGCACTTTACCCCCATCGCCTTCACTTTCCCCCCCTCCCTTCTTTTTAATTATCTTAATTATGGAATCTGCTGCCAGTGGCTGAAATGAATTGCTCAGCTCTCCATCCTGCCAGCGGCCATTAAGGGCGACCCAGTTCCCTCCGGCCGCGATGGCGTAATGCTTAGGCAGGGAGAAAGCGGAAGAGATTCCAACCCTGTCATCAAAATATGCCATATTAATGTGCTCAAGCAATGCGAGACCGATCCGGTCGGCAAACACAGGTGCAGTAAAAACGTGCTCTGGAAAGCATCAGAAGGCTGGCAGCAGACAAGAGAGAGCCTCTGTGTTTATAACTACTTTTCGTAATAAAAGTGTGATATTTCCGTTGCGTGTTAAGTAGCTTTAAAAGTGCCAAATGCTTCTTGCTTGCTTTGGGGTCCTTCCTCAACAAGTGGCCAGGAGCCTAAAGAGAAGGACCTTTAGCATGGTCTGCTTAAAATGCTGCACTGAACTGTGCTCTGAACTCAGAGCTTTTATAGAGTGAATGTACTCAGCTGCAGAAATAGGTATACAGCTAACAGTGGCTGAATTGTGTACAACTTGTGGCAAGTAGTTATGGGTAACAGCCTCACGGTGGCCTGGCTGTACAAACAGCTTAATAAAGTCTGTCTTATGTCCCAGTTGCAAAAACCCATAACCCCAAAATAACCACCAGGATTATTTTTGATAGCTGCTGCTTCTTTTTTTACACATCGTGTGTCGGCTAATGTAAATGTTGTTAGAAATGTCACAGTTTGGTCTCACCGCTTCGGTTTCCTCTGCAGGCTCATGAAAATGTATCTGCTCATGTGTTTGTATTAAAGCTGACTGATGATGACTTGGAGATGGCTCGGCTGCTCTGCCAGCAGCCTGTAACCAACTGCAGCATAGTCGTCCTTAACTTTAAGTGATCGAAGCTTCCTGTGCTACAAGGTCGATGTGTTTTTTTTTTGTTTTGTTTTGTTTTTTACTTGCCGTACACTTACCTTGTAGCGTAGATGAACAGGATAATATATTTATCAATCTGCTGCTGACATGCCAAAGGGGAAAGTGTTCTTGAACTAAGTCCTGCTTTCACAATGACCAATGATTCAGCACTGTTTTAATACCACTTCACAGCTTTATTTCTCAACGAGACAAGACACGTGTCAAAATCACTGTTTTAAAAATGGGATTATAAATGTCACCCTTCCCAAGAGACGAGCGTGTTTATTTGAAAGTCTGTTAAAATGACCTTTGAAACACTTTTATAAATATTTGAGATCGTTTTTCATCTGTGTCGAGTAATCCATTATCTAATGTATGAAGGGAAAAGGTTTTAACTCCTCAAAATGAATCAGATACTGTCAGATTGTGTTTTTGCAGACAATATTTGAATTTGAATACATTTACTTTCTTTTGTCAGAACCTATATTAAAGCCTGAAAATATTCATATTCATAAACACAATCAAAGATGAAGAGGTTAGAGGTTACTAGACTAGAAACACCTAAATTAGAGTGTGGAGGCTAGAGCTGCAAAGACTAGTTGATAGAAAGAAAATTAGTTACCAACTATTTTGAAAATGGATTAATCGTTTCAGTCACTTTTCACACAAAAATGTAAAACATTTGCTGTTTTTTGCCACTTTTCTTTGTTTATGATAGTACTGAAGAGTTGATGGGATCTGGACTTTTGGTTGTTTGCAAAGTAGCAGTTTCAGAACATCACTTTATTATTTGATAATGAAAATAATTGCTAGTAGCCCTCGTGGAAGCTATCGTTAGCGACTCTGTCTTGCTCTTAATTAGATCTGAGGAAGTTAACTTGTAGAAACCCAACCCAACCCAAACTTGTCGATCCAGATGCCGTTACGTTTATCAAACACACAGTAAGTCAAGCATGAGGACTGCCTAATGTAAGTTGCTAAGCTAAATAATTCTTTTTTTAATTAAAGTTTAATTGTTTTCCACTTTATAGACAGCAGAATGCAATGACCCATTATGAACAACTGACAAAACAAACATGACAAAAAAAAAACAAATCTTTCTTGTGTAAAAGTGTTGAAGTGTAAAAGAAAAAAGAAGAAGTGGGTACAAAGTGCTTTCACAAATAAAAGGGGATATAAAATGTTCCTATAACAGATAACCTATAATGCCACATAAAAGTCAGCCAACACCATCCACCCATCCCTCTGTCATGGGGGAGAAATGTGAACTTTGCTTTTGTCTATCACTGACATTAATAACTGTAGAAGTGCAACAATTAGACTTAATCGATTAAAGTCACAATTCTCTGACCCAGCTTCTTAAACGTGAATATTTTCTAGTTTCTTTACTCTTCTATGACAGTAAACTGAATATCTTTGGGATATGGACAAAATAAGAAATTTGAAGATATCATCTTGGGCATTGGGAAACACTGGATATTTTCTGACATTTTATAGACCAAACAACTTATCAATTAATTGAGAAAATAATCAGCAGATTAATCAGCAAGAATCATAATCATTGTTTGCAGCCCTATATGACTCATTGTTTAAAAAATTAGAAAGACTTCAATGGTAAATCTGCCACAGTTATCGCTGTAAACTGTATTCGTGCCATGCAAGAACATAAAGCGTGACTGGTGTATCAACAGTAAATGAGGTTTATTGAATGATTAACTCAAGAACATCAGGTAAAGTACCCCCAACTGTTCCTATTTCATCAGAAAATTAGTTTGCTTTATATAGGACAACATTGATTGTTGTACAGTAAGAAGGTGTTTGAGAAGATAGGCTTTCAGGCGTTGAACCAAGGCTGCTCTGTGTTGTGGATCTTATCTTGTAGCTTTCAGAGTTGCACTGCAACACATCAAGGCCCGATGCTGTGTGCTGTGCTCCGTCCCTCTGGTAGCATCCCCACCCAGCTCTCCTCCCTCTGACTCCTGGGCTAGTTATTAATAGGATGTGGATGGGTCTGTCTGAGTGAGGAAATCAGGTTGCCTTCCTGTAAATATTGCATGATTTCCCTCGAGTCAGCCTGGAATGCCAGAGAGGAGGATGCAGTAGAGAATTTTTTTATTTTTTTTTTAAAGTCCTGCTCCTGATGTCAGACGGGGATGGAGCTGCTCTGAAGGCACGTTTGGACTTCAGATGAATCCTCATTACATGCTTGTCAAGAGTCAGACCAGTTATTTTTAATCTAGGTGGAACCTGCCCGAGAAGCTCCTCCCTGTCTGTCAATAACTCTGTAAGACAAGGTATGCACCATACCTGACCTGCTTCACTTTCTTTCTCCTAACTTTCACGACTGCATTGTTGTCATTTTTCTCATTGTGCTTTAAAAAAAAAAAGCCTGGCCACATGATGTTTATATAGAGTGAGCTTCCTTGTGTCTTCAGCTGTTATTTAAATGAGTTCATTCAGCCTGCAGGCAGAAAGTGAAACTTCATAGTTACAGGTCACAGTCCTGGTTAAACTCCTGTGTCTCTTTTCACAGTAGGACAGTAAAACACACAAGCAATAATGGCTGGTTCCTCTCTTTTTGTATATAATTGAAAGGTAAAGGAGTTGAGTTTGGATGCTTTTCTAGTTCCAGTGGTTGTTTTACCAGCAGGAGTCTCATGACCCCTGCTGTACACTCAAACAATGTTCATTGGCTTATGTTACACAATACCTGAGAAGGTTGTCATGTAAGCAGAATTGTCAAACTTTTAAGTAAATGATATTTCAAGTCACTATAACACAAATTTGCTTGAATGTTTAATAGTGACAGGATGGTTCACATAGCCTAAATCTTTCTGCACTAATGTTCACTAGGATTATATTTTTAAAAAAGTGTTTTAAAACAGTTCATCACAACAACAAAAACAAAAAAAAGAAGAATAATTGTGGTGTTACAGAGATGCCGCAGCCTACAAATCATATTCTCCAGACGTAAGGGAACATGGTTGTTTTGGTACAGATCCCAGCATTAATCACATCATTATTTTATATTTTATTCAGTGACAGTGAAATGCAAAAAGTACCTTTCCCACCAAAGTCGTACAAGGTGATTTATTCATCATCAACAGAGTTATAGTGTTCCTTCTTTGATTGGTTGATTAAATTTGCTGAGGAGAAAAAATCTAAGCCAATTTATATGGAGGAGTGTTGAGGATGAATTCAGCAGTGTCACAGTCTGGTGGTATGACAGCGGATATTTCCATATCTCCTGCCTGAAGAACAGGCTGTGGCTGGGGTGGGTCATGACTCATCATGACTCATGACTCATATTGCAATATGGTACACAATGAAAGCAAGCCTTTTGCACAAATTTTTGATATTTTATATATGTTTAAGTAATTGATTAACGGCAGATTCATCAATAATGAATGTCATAGTTGCAGCCCAAGTGTTTATGTTTAAACATTTACCATTAGCTGATATATTGTTAAAAGATTTTTTTCAGTTGGGCTCCTACTAAAAACCATTTCCATTATCAATTAATCCAGTGATTTTCATGATTAATAGAATAATTGTTTAGTTTGTAAAATGTCAACCATTTTTGAAAATTGCTCAGAATTTTTTTAAATTATTTTTTTATTTATTTTTTTTGCATAGACTTAATAGATTTATCAACTAATCGTTGCAGCTCTAATCAGTGGTAAGAAGAACTTCAAAATAAGAGTTGCATGTGTACAAGTCGGTCTCACTCTGAGCTGTTTTGCTCCACCAGGTCCCGTGGTTTACGTGCTCGATCTGGCTGATCGGCTCATTTCTAAGGCAGGCCCCTTCGCTGCTGCTGGCATCATGGTGGGCTCCATCTATTGGACTGCCGTCACCTACGGAGCTGTCACTGTCATGCAGGTATGACTGATGATCCCTCCGGAGAGGTTTTGGGTTAAAGCAGATTTGCTCTGTATAGTTATGGCTGTGACTCTGTCTGTACCTGTGCACTGACCAGTTAGATATTTTGCAAGTCATGCATGTAGTTATATTAGGACGTTATCCATTTTTCATTTTTACTGCAAATAATGAGCATGTGGTTAGATATAGTATTTGAAAAGTCACATCAGCCATTGCATTGCTGCTTTCTTTGATTCTCTCATTTGTAAACTAAAGTCAACCAGTTTCACTTCTCTGCTGTAGTTTTCCATCTGACCATCCCGTCTGCTCTCCAGGTGGTGGGCCATAAGGAGGGCCTGGATGTCATGGAGCGGGCCGACCCTCTGTTTCTGCTCATTGGTCTGCCCACCATCCCCGTCATGCTGATCCTCGGCAAGATGATCCGCTGGGAGGACTACGTCCTGCGTCTGTGGAGGAAATACTCTAACAAACTGCAGATCCTCAACAGCATCTTCCCAGGTCAGGACACAAACTCGTGTAGCGTGCAGCAGAACCCTAGCTCTCAGAAATGTTTTCATTTGTCTTTATGCTTCCTTTACTGTTGGAAATCTAGAGCTTGGACCTTCTTCAGATAGTGCTCTCATTGTGAGATGATGTGGATAAGAGCAGGAGCTGTAATTGTATTCAGCAGTAGTGTCTTACCGCTGTTACAGCACGGCTTCCACTGCTGGAGAAAATGGTAAATTAATAAGACGATCTCTCTGCTCATTAGATCAGCTGTACTCTGTGTTTCAACTGGTTCCCTGCCACTGTCTGTGGTCTCTGCAGGGATTGGCTGCCCAGTTCCTCGTATCCCGGCCGAGGCCAGCCCCTTGGCAGACCACGTGTCGGCCACACGGATCCTGTGCGGCGCCCTGGTCTTTCCCACCATTGCCACCATCGTGGGGAAGCTCATGTTTAGCAGCGTCAACTCCAACCTACAGAGGACCATCCTGGTGGGTACAACCAGAAGCCCCTCATACATCCAATACAGAAAACACACAGGAAGGAGTTTGATAATTGGAGCTTCTGACTGTTAGCAACTCAAGCTAATAAAGGTAGATTTATAATCTCAGTGTTACAATAATAAGTATTTCAGAGAGTTGAGCTGCTTCTGCTGCTGTTTGTGTGTGGATGACTCATTATAACTCATAAATCTAAATAATTCTGGAGGTTTTCAGGTGAGTTTAATGGTAATATTTTGTAAATGCTCCTCCTGTGATTTAAAGGGAACACCGCAACAATGCTGTTACAGAAAAGATTAAAATTGAGTTAGTGCTTACAAAATATGAGCCATCTGAACAAAAGAGAAGCCCCACCTCCACTTTCATGTAGTGCCGAGGGCAGGGAAGAAACCAGAGCTGCTCGTGTGATTTGGGCTGAACAGTGGTAACACAGATCTCTCAGTCCATCACTCATGGGTCTTGGTGTATGAGGACAAAGTTTCACCTTAGCAGGAAGGAGGAAGAAAGGCCTCTGTTAGAGCTCGTTTTCCAAACAATTCATGCCACCTGTAGTCGAAAACATTCAATAGGAGCATTTGTGTTGTTCAAAAGGAAAACATGAGTCACCAAAATTAATGTTACAGTATTTTTATTTGACAACAGCAAACATTAAAGGGCAAATCAGAGTTACTTAAAGGTATAGTACAGATTATTTGAAGTGGGGTTGCATGAGGCACTAATTACCTACAGTAGATGACAGGCCACCAAAGTCATAATACTAATTTTGGTTACTTCAGGGTCCTACTTTAATGGGTTTTCTCTTTGTTTTCTTCATCTAAGTAACTTCTGCTTACAGATAATTCTCAGACAAATAAATCAACAAACAAAAGATCATACAAGACCTCAGAAGGTTAACACACATGGCCAAGAAATAGTCCAACATGAGACTGTGTTAAAACACAACAAAAAGACAATCAACAATGTCAACACTGATGCTTTTTTTAGAACTACCTTTAGCGTGACTGTACCCATACAGTCCCTGTGACGTCTGCTATTGAATTTTATCTGCTGGTGGTGTTAAACTGTTTGTTGTGCCGTTTGCCACAATGTATTGTGTCTTAATCCTAATAAAACTAGTAAAATACATACAATGGTTTAAGACATCTGGCAAAGGGTCTGGTAATGAAAACTAGCCTTTAGGTAACTCGTGTGCATTTACATTTGTTTGAACGTTGATTCATGTCAATTGTCCCCATTTGAAAAAAAATCTTCTCCAAGGACTTTGGAACTGGTTATGACAACTGTCTCAATGTAATATTATTGCCTCTCAATCATCCACATAAACAAACAAGACCATCTGCGAGAAGATCTGCTATGTATTCTCCTCTAGCCTGTGTTTACATTTTATTTTTGACGCTGTTACAGTAGAGACACTACCACTTTTGTCCACAGGGGTCTTCAAAATCAACAAAATGTTATATTAAAAGAGGGCATCCACATGCAGGCTGTCAGCTTGTTTATTTAGAGAATTTACGACAGACGAGCGGCTGTAGATTCCTTTTCAGGTTGTTGTGCTGCTCCCACACGTCAAGAAGCCTAATTAGCAATTTGAAGGGATTAGACATTAGACATCATTTAATAATTTACTCTGAAATACTCTTAAATATAAATTTTGACCCCACATAGCCAACAAGTACAATAAAGTATGGTGAATGTTTTAGAATATTCCTGTTGCTCACAGCTGGACATGACGCAAGCAGGAAGCTCTCCCGTCTGTTTACCTGTTTGTTTTTTTATGTGCTGTCATAGGTGTGACAGTCGGTGTGGAAATGAAAGAAGATCTTTCTTAAGCCATGAGTGGGGAAAGGCTTTGATGTGTTGAGGTGAATCTCTCTTTAAGCCCTCTTTGACCACACTTTTTTTTTTTTTTTTTGCCTACAGGGAGGTATCGCCTTTGTGGCCATCAAGGGGGCGTTTAAGGTGTACTTCAAACAGCAGCAGTACCTGAGGCAAGCCCACCGCAGGATCCTCAACTTCCCCGAGCAGGAGGAGGCCTGAGGAGGCGCCGCCGCAGTCTGGATGGAGGACGGCCGGACGAACCGAACTACACACAAGCCTCTACCGGACGGGTGAGGGGAGGGAGGATACGGACAGTCAGACTCTGAGCAGGAAGTGCTGGTGAAACAGACTTTGGATCAGTGTCACCCCTCAATTACCTCACCCCTCTCACCCCTCCTGGAGTGATTCACCGCACCTTCGCTGACATTCATGCAAGGATCCCTCACAGCTGCCGCCACTACACATTGTTTTTAAAGTTTTTGACGCTTTCGTAAGGTGAAGACGGATAAGACGTGCGGACTCAGACTGGAGCATGTTTGCAGTTAGAAACACACATAAACACACACCACATCTTTCCCAAGAACTCGTGCTGTGACTGTAGAGTGGATGTGCTTCTACAATCACATAACTAATACTTATTGTAAACTTACTGTATTTTAAAGTTAAAAAATGCGGGGCATGTGTAATTAGAAAGTTTTATAATAATAATAATAAATAATTGTTTTATATTGTTTATTTTGCAGAATTGACAAGCCCTCTTTGCCAATGTTGAGGAGGGGGTTTATATTGAATGAGAAATGTTCAGTGTGTGGAATGTATTAATGATAAAACAATAAAATGTGTTTAACAATTGTAAATCATGATGCGGTACATCGCCCACAACCAGTACGATCTAAAACACACTGACCACAAGTAGGAAGTTTGTGTAGTTGTGTTTTAGTGCCCCGCATTATTCGAGGGGTGTTTGATTCCTTCGTTCACATGCCTTGGCAGTGTTCATGTCGATTGTCCGTAGCTATTATCTCCATTTTACCAAACGCTTTGACGTGATGTGTTTCGAAGCTTCATCAGCCATCGCAGCCCGCCCCTCCCAAGGTTTGGTCGAGCTCCTGTTGCTGTGAGACACCAGATGAGCGTATGGATAATATGGATGCTTTTAGTCCTGTCAGAGCTTTTTGCAGTGACGGAGCATTGCGAAAGCTTCTTTGCCACGTGACGCTCAATGCAGCACTTTTCACCTGGAGGTGTGAAACGCACGTCAGTTTGGACTTTTGCTGTCGGAGTTTTATTTAACGTACGATTTCCTCTCCCAACATGTGATGATCAGGCTGGTGTGTTACCTGAGTGTGAAACGTAGCTCAGGTCAGGCTGTGCTTCTGTGGTCATGACCACACAGCCATTAGTGAGACTTGGACTCTGGTGAATGAAAATGAGTCACCGGAGCGGTTGACATTTTGGCAGGACTATTGGGAGAATTTAAGGGTCAGTTCAACCAAATTATAAAAGCAATGTTTTCCCTCATTTATGGCTAGCCATGCAGGTAGTTTTGGTTTTATTTTCCCAATTTATTTTAAAATTTCTTGTAATTTGGGACCATTTCTTCAGTAGGAAAAAAAAACCTTTCACGGCAAAGTCTTTGGATCATTGCTGTTTTTTAATGCTGTTACAACAGAAGTGTTTTATCTGTCCAGAAAGTAATCTTGTCTGCATGATGGGTATGAGTGAAAACAGGGCTTTCTGTTATCTCATTGAACTGACTCTTTATCATACACACATGAGAATAAATAGCCTTGTTCAGTAAATAGGCAGGTCCAGTCTGTAAGATTTAGGTGGATTTATTGGCAGAATATGGCAGAAATGGAATATAATAATCATAATTGTTTTATTAGTGTATAATCACCTGAAAATAAGAATTGAGTTTCCCATACCTTAGACATATAATACACCGATGCCACATTGGCCTTGCTGCCATACTGGACAGAGCAAGACTGACCTGTGAACAAATACATGAGAATTGGGGAGCTGCATTTTTTTCCCCTTACTTACTCTATGTAGATCATGAACCTTTTAATATAACATAACTCACTGAAATGAGTTGTGTGTTTTCTTTTTTAATCCAGAGACACTATAGCTCCTTTGTTCACAGGTCAGCCTTGCCTTGTCCAATACAGCTTGATATAATAGCAGCAGCAGCAGCATTCTATGTATAACATGGTTGTGGACGCCTGTCCTTCAAGCTTGGAGAAGAAGAGTAAGACTGTGTTTGCAATCTGCAAGCCCACTGCTATATACCACTAAATCCTACACACTGGTCCTTTAAATTACAGGGAGTATGATGTGATGATCAAATTCACTTTCTCCATTTGGTACTTATTACAGCCAAGCCCTAAGTTGCTGTGTTCTGTCTGTCAATGGAGCTCAAACACGAGCATATGAATTCCTGTGATGAGGCGAGGTGTATAGCCGACCACTTGGAATATTTAACCTGCACATATAAACTGTGCCTGCTTTACAGATGCCCCCCCTGCAGACCACAGCTTCCCCTGCACATCCACTGTAAAGTCTCCACTCTGCCAAAAGAGACACTGAAGTCTGAACTGTGTTGTACAGACGTGTCTGAGTTTAGAGCTCTATGGTATCAGTTCTGTGAATAAATGTATTTTTCCAATGTTGAAGTGCACGTGTTCAGTTTGGGGGGAGAATGATGCATTAAAGACACACATGGTTCCATTCAGTAGTTTATTAATTAGAAACACACACAGGAGACAATAAAAAGAAACAAACTCAAAATGTCAGCACTCTTGTATCATGGGCCCATAAACCCAACCAGCCAATTATCACAGTCTTGTGTTGCTAAAGACATCCAGAAATAAAATAAAAAACAAGCTTCAGATTTTCTAAATGTAAACGAATCACTACTTCACAAGATAAACAGTGCATGGCCCACCCAAGCCTGATATGTAATGTAAATAGTTTCTTCTGAACACTGCATGAAAACGGCTTCGTTGCCGCCCCCCAGGTGCTGTCAAGCTACTGCCTGTGGGAGTGGAAGTCTACCTACTGCTGCTGGTTGTCTTTGGGTTTGAACCACAATAAGGGAATATTGCCTTATAACAAAGTAGCAGTTCATAATGAAGGGGGGCCTCGTTAAAAAATGAAAGAAATTTAAATGGTTTTGATCTGGTTGAGTCGACATAGTAAAATGCTGGAAAACATTGAAGAAGCTTTTGATACAGCACAATCATAGGTACTCACTTACACATTAAAGGGACAGTTCACCCCCAAATACTTTAATTTATCCATCTAGATTGTTTTGGTGTAGGTTGCAGAGTTTTGGAGATACCAGTCAGAGATGTCGGCCTTCTCTTAAATATAATAGAAGTGAATGACACTTGGCTTTAGGGCTGCGTATCCTTAAAAAAAAACATTACGATATCAAATCCAGTGCCCTTAAACTGGTACCACTGTCAAATGTTTTGGTGGCATCTCAGCATGCTGAACTGCATCAAATACACTGAACCCGACCTCACTATCACAGACTGTAGGTAACTGCAGTACTGGGCCAATCATTTACTGCAACATGCAACACTTGAGGTTATTGGCTGTGAGCATATTATTTGGTACTGGACTGCTTCGGTTGATATCTTAAAAGGTACTGAGTGCCGATACCCAGCCCTGCTTGGCTTGTGGTGCTCAAAGTGCCAAAAAAAAATACATTTGAAAAACTCAAAGGCAATGTCTCTGTAAAAAGTTTCATGTAGGAACTACTTTCTTTCTGCCAAGTAGAAAGCAGGGCAACACAATTAATCGAAACATTATCAAAATCACAATGTGGCCAAGAGTAATATCCAAGATTTGTGACAAAACACCATTTTGTATATGTATATAAAGTATTGTAGTGCTGCAGAGATGCCCTGGCCTACAAATCTTGTTCTCCAGACATGGAAACAGGCTTGTTTGTACAGATCCCAACACATGTCACATCATTATGATTTTAATAGTTTTTTTGTTAAGTAAAATTGAAAACTAATCATTAATCATCTCACTAATTAATCGCAATATGATTTTTTTTTTTTACCATATAATTCACCTCAGTTTGTTTCTCCATGAAACTGCTCACAAGGTTTGTGTGAGTAACCAGATCATGATTTCTGGAAAGAGACACGTAGCTGTTGAGATTTTCAAATATATTTTCTGGCACTTTGAGCAACACAAGCCAAGTACCATCTAGTTCCATCATATTGGAGAGAAAGGGTATACCACTACAGCCAGCATCTCCAAAGCTCAGCAACTCACACCAAAATAATCTAGACAAACAGCACTACATATGAGAGGTAAAAGTATGTATTTTTGATTTTGGGGTGAACTGTCCCTTTAAATCATTCTTTAAAACTAGGCAGCATCATTTACATAAGCGATGAACTAGGCCTGAGAGCATGTGTGGTAAGGAAGGGGGGAAAAATAAATTATACTTCAGATTTTTGGCTGTTTGAACAGAGTGGCTGGCAGCTCCACCACCAGCGGTTAGCACCTGAGCAGGTCATGCTTGCACGGCTCTGACATCACTATCCTCGCACCGCCACACGGTCCTCGCCGCGGTTTAGGCTGGAGCTCGGGATCAGTGTGGATCCAGCTGCTGGAGCTTATCAGCAGAGCAGAGCCACATCACACTGTTCCCCGTCCACATAATTAAGTTTATTGCTTAGTGAGAGAAGTGCATATATCCAGAAAAATAAATCCAGACCGGAGTTTTTCTTCAACCCCCTTTAGACATCAACACGAAATGTTTCTTTTTCAGAGAAAAAAGGGCTAGCTGCTTTTTTTTGACATCTATGCTGTAAAAGCCAGTGCACAGTCCAGCAATTTAGAGGGGTTAGATCCTCCGGGATTCTGCCCCCGAAACAGACCAGGAGCAGCTCAGTGCAGCCAGATACAGAGTACCTGATGCCCTCCTGGAAAGGCACAAGCTGCAGAAAGTTTCTGCAAGTCTCAGACACAGAGTGTCAGAAAATGACAATCTCCCCAGAGAAAAAAGAAAGAAAGAAAAAAAAGAACTCTTCATCTCTACAGCCTCTCAGTTTTACAAAAATAACGTGGAGAAAACCAATACTCACATTTAGTGAAGAAAACAAAGTACTAATGTAGATGACAGACTGATAAAAGTGTTTTTATTTTTAATCAATCACTAGTAAAATTTAATGTAAAAAAAAACAGCATGGAGGTACCCCTGAGATGTCTGAATTACATACTACTGTAAAATGCAATTAAATTAAAATAACAATTTTCATGGGCACGGTTCTCTGTGATTAGCAATTTCAAACAGCTCCTCAAAGGGTCCCAACATTTTACCAGTTTACAAGCAAAAACATTTCAAAACCTATGAGGATTAAAACCATAAAATATAAAGGCAGATATTCTTCAGAAATGCATAAATTTGAATAAAATATTCCATTCGACCGAGTGCATCTTTAGTGATAATGTTTTCAGGAGCGTCGTGGTGCCTCCGAGAGTTACATACCAGTCCAACAAATAAAAGAAAGGAGAAAACCTTCATGGAGCTACCTCTACAGCCCCCAGTTCATCACAATAAACCAGCTATCCATGTCCAAAGCAGCATGTCTGAATTATTCAAATAAAACGCCTCCTACTGTGAAGCTTCTGCAGTATACTTGAACTCATTTTAAAAGGGATCTGGCCCTTTTCTTTTTTAACGTTGTTTCTATCTCCTCTACAACAGCCTACACAGTATTGTGATGCGTGAGTGTTGCGTCTCCTTTTCGAGGTGTTTAACATGAGGTGAATCTGGTGGGACCTCTATCGTCATCACAGCTATGTCGACAACCACGGCTAACTTTGTGAGTCAAATACACGCATTTGTTTCCAAGCATCTCTTCTAGTGGCTCCAGCCTGCCACATTTACGCACACACACACACGCATTCACATGCACCCGCACAAACACACACACGCACTAATGCAGGCTCAGTTGGATGACGGTCTTCCTGACAGGGGTGGGGGTGTTGGTGGTGTAGGTGGGGATACAGAGCGGGGTCCCTGGTGGTCATCCTCCCCGGCGCCCCCCCGCCCCCAGTGCTGCTGCTGCGTGTCGACCTGCCAGCCTCGCTCACAGTTTGGCAGCCATGAAGTTGATGTGAGGCTTGACCAGGGGGAAGAGCGGCAGGCTCCTCTTGAACTCTGTCATGTCCTGAACCAACGTGGGCTGCGGAAAAGAAGAGGCGGCAGGTCAGAGTGCCGTTCACACTGATGTCTGACGTCTTGACACTACCCTGTGTTTTCAAGACCAATCAGGACAAAGCCCTCCCTTTAACTGCATTTGGTGCTGCTAAGAAGAAGAAAAAAAAAAAAAAAGAAGGACATGCACATTGTTTCCATGGCAACTAGTTAAAGTAACCTGCACTAGTTCTTGAACTTAAGCGCCTACAATGTGGTCAGTGTGCTTATCAACAGCAGCTGCAGCACAACGTCCTCCCTCGTGGTTTACTTCTGTTTTCACTCAGTCGGAACCACTTCTGCTCAATGGCTGAGACTAGGGATGGACCATGTGGATTTTTTTCAGACAATACTTTTTCCATACCTGACTAGTTAAAAAAAAAAAAAAAAAAAAAAAAAAAAAAAAAAAAAAAAAAAAAAAAAAAAAAAAAAAAAAAGAAAACAGATAAGACTAACAAATCCTATGAAAGAACCAAAACTAACAGTGTGTTAGACCAAGGGTTGAAAATGATTCAGACAAGCAGAATGATAAAACAAACAGGCTCTTGTTTGAAATGGCTGCTATTGTCCACCTGTCATTCATTAAAATGGCCCCGCCAACAAAACAATGTCAAACAGGGCTTACCATTTCTAGACTAGTAAATCAATCCGTGAGAAAACCTGTGAGCTAGTTAGACTCTCAATCTCTCAGTACTGTGTTGTTTGTGGTACTTAGCCCCAAAGACATAAATCTTTGAAAACACATCACAAATATTTAGTTTTATTAAAAAAGGCTCAATGATTCCCTAAACAAGCAGGGCACTAGTTTTTAACAAACAGGAGGAATTAGCGTATCTGTTGGGGTACTACAGTTTGTGTGGTCCAGTGCAAAAGTGTAGTTCAGGGGAGTGACAGCTGGGTAACACTGCCAGCTGCTGGTTTTTATTTCAGTGCCCATATCAAGCCACGCTTCAGCTACAGATTTGGGGCCGGTTGCACCAACAGGATGTACGCCTGGTCTTAAGCTAAGTTGGTCTTAACTTGGCATTCTCCAACCCAATAGTTATACCAGTTGCACCATCTAGGCTTAAGCCACCTTCATGCTAAGACTGGGTGTAACTTAAGTCTGTAACTTAAGTAGCTGGGAAAGTGGTCAGGTTCATCAACACAGAAGCATAAATACAGAACATGATCATTACCTGTGGCAGGGAGGGAGCAGGCGCCAGGTTGACATCATTCTGAGCGGGGAACTCTCCCACTATTGGACCTGGTAAACACACACAATGGCGTACAGGTCAGCCTGACACTGAGTGAACCGCCTGACTGCCTAAATGAAGCTCAAGAAACAAACACATGAATATTGATACTCACAGGAGTCCATCTCTCTGGACAGGACGTGCACGGACACCTTGTGTCTCTTCGGGGCATCGACTGTCAGCCGATCCTGCAGGGACACAGACAGGTGGGTGGGTGGGTGATGCATGGAGGATGGTAAGAAACACCGTTACAAATGGCAGCATTGCCAAAATCTGGGGTTTCATTCATTATTTAAATTCCCACATACAGTTTTTGGATGAAAAAAATACTATAATTTCATCAGGAAATGGTTCCTGAAAGTAACTGGAATGACTCATGATTGTGTGTTGGCCTGGACGACCGTCTGTGTTTCACAGAGAGTCTGGGATGAGTTGTGACAGCCCTGTGGAGATTTAGCTCCACAGTCGGGCCTCATCACTGTCTCTGGGTGGAGGATTATATTAGACTGAAGATTTGGCTCGTCTGCAGTCAGACAGCGTCAACCCTGGCGACCAAAAATGAAAAAAAAAAAAAAGTGAGAAAGAAAAAGAAAATGCTTCTGCGATTGTAACTGATATGACATTAGAAATGCATTAGGTTTATTCTGCATGGGGCCTGTAATGGTTTCTGCTGGGCTGAGATAATGCCAATTCTTTCAGCAGCTATGTGTCTTTGGCCCTTTATCCCCCTTGAAACAGGCTGGCTGGCTGTCATTATGGCAGCTGATATGCTGTGAGCGTCCTGTGTCAGTGTCACCTCCACAGCTATGAATAGAAGCAGGAGGAGATGAAAGCTGGGAGGGCAGACTGAATCCATGTGTGTCTGGACACACACACTAGATGTAATAGATTTTTTTGTTGCCTAAACACGCTGTTCCAACTTTGTAAATAGCTAGGGTTCTTATCTGAGCTCCCCAGTGTGTCTCAATTAATGCTTGAACATCTGGTAATATAAAAACAGGAAAAATGCTATCCTTACTCATGCGTGGAGAGGTATCGTCTGATGAAGAAAGCCTCAGTAGACCAAAGTGTACACCAACTGAAGCCTGAAGCCTCGAGCTTGGCATTACAACAACTGCCATCTTGTTTTTGTTTTTTTTAAGCAGGAGTTGACCATATTCACACGAGAGCATGGAGCGAGGGAGGATATGCATTACTATGGCTCTATCCTGATTGGACCTGAATGAGAACCTGAGAACACACTTGTGGTAGCAACTTGTCAATCACCAAGTAGCCACGGCCTAAAGCCTACCCTGCTGTATTGGTCCATAATTAACAAAAAGAACATAATGCTGTACTGACGAAGAGTAGATTGAGGGGTCTCTCACTAGTAGTCAGTTGGCATTACAATAGCAAGATCAAACAGAAGTATTTCAATGAGAAATTATTAATAAGGAGAATCATAGTTTTTTATTAGCTGCTGCACTTATCAAGAACAAAAAAAAAAGGAACGAATTGTTGAATATTCATTCAAAGATTCATATTGAACTGCCAGATCCAATTCGACTGACAAAATTCTGAGTTGAGCACAGCCCTATTATCTATACAATCTATAACTAGACTTCAAGGTATTTGTGTTTATTTAATTGTATTCTGGGGCTTTTCGATCAGATCGCTTAGTCTTCACTAGCTGAGGAAGTTTCCCAGCTGTAATGGAACTGTAAATGTACAAACTTCTAGTGTATATTTCTCTGTATAAAACTTAGCTTTCAAGCCAATGCAAATCCTTAATATGTTCAGAAAGAAAAAAAAAAAGGAAATTTGAACTTCCATGACAACTGAGCAAACTCAAAATGCGAGACAGTCAAAAGCTCCAGAGGGGCGGCGTCGGTCTGAACGTCTGACACTAAAATCATTTCTTGTCAACTCATATGATGATCAAATTATATGTTTACTTATCAAGTCAGTCGAGACTTTTTTCTGTACAAAAGTGATGCAAACACTGTTTTAAAAGTTTAGATTAGGATTATGATGTTGTACAAAGGCATTAGTTATTAACAATGGACTGTATCACTGATTTTAGCATTATAGAACTGTGGACATGACATTTATCCGTAGACACTTCAAACAATTAACAACGATTGATAGACCTCTGAAATATTTTATGACTCTTGCGTGTCATAAAATGCGCGGTTATTGTTGTAATTTATGTAGCTGTCTCCTAATGACACCTCTGCTGTCAATAAGCATTAACCACAGCTGCAAAGTACCACAATTAAATTCAAATGAGCGCTATCATTTAAGACTGTTCAAATAAAACTGTAAATGCACCCAGGGAGTCATTTTAGAAATATCTACCACAGTAAATGATGAGCTAAAATTCTCAAAGCTCAGATTTGTGTAGCGTTTATGGTTTAAACATCTACTCATTACAACATGTGAAGATTTTAATATCTGACCTTATTTTATAGGAAACCATTAAACTCCATCTTTTTGTGTCTCTATAGAGAATCTGAATGGCTCAGAATATACGTGATGTTTCAGACAATTTGGGTAAATATATATTCCTTTGAAATAAAAATGGCATGCAATAACAATAAGCAGATAATTACTATTTTAATCTAACTTACCAGCTGCTTCCTTCAAATGTCAATAATTTGAACCAAACAGACGTCAGTTTGAGCTCAAGCCTGAGACTGTCTGTAAAATATATTCAAGCAAAGAAACATCATAGGACATTAAGTTGTACTACTTACTCTGTAGAAGTGCATTACGTTTTCTTTAGTCAAAGTCTTCAGATAGGCCACTTCAATGTTATCTGTAACACAACAGGGTAAACAGGAGTTTAGACATTATTAACATAACAGGCATCTCAAAGAGGGGCTGGACGAACATAAGGTATGATTTAGCCTGTATATAAATTATACCAATAGTTTCTATCAGTTATCTTTGCAGGTTTAAAGTTCCTTGACACAAGTGATTCATCATAGTTAAAGCCGGTCAAAGATCTTATTGCTGCATAATAATGCAACTGAAAGCTCAGGGTGTTAAACAAACGTTACGTGTTAAAGTAACTACAAGGTACTTTGTCCGGTCACAACCACAAAATGTAAAAAATAAAAAAATCTGAAGAAATATCTATTCCTGCTTTTTTAAACGATTAATGTACTTTGCTCTAATACTTTGGCCCTTCCGGTTTGCATGCTGCAAATCATTTCATCTGATCCGATGGCAAGCATTGCGGATAACTATATAGAGATAGTCAGTCTTCTCGCTGATGGTCTTCCTTGCTTATGTCCGTGATATTAGGACATCAGTAGTGAACTGAGACAGCTTCATAACCAGGTAAAAACTCCCTGCAGGTGGAAATCTGATATCTGAGACTAGAGCTACAAAGTACCAATTCCATGAAAGTTATTTCTACTTATTGTTTGTCACCAAGGAAAACTTGAACAGTTTGATGGTAAACTGAAGCTTTTTATATTAAATCTAGAGTTGAATCGTATTGAACAAGAATCGTTTTGCACAAAATGTGAAAATTACTGAATCAAGCCAAGGGAAACAATTAACAGCATCTCTGTCTCACAGTTAGCCAGTGGAGCAGACTGTGTGTAAGCATTGACTAATGGCGTGTGCTGTATGTTTTCTGTGCCCTTGGCGTTGAGCATGTTAGCTGCCCTCACTCTCCTGACTCTCTCCCCCCTCCTTTCACGCTGCTAGTATCAGTAATCACCACCACTCCCTTGGCAGCCTTTCACTGTTGCCATCACTCAGGGCTTTAGGCAGATTACCAGTGAATAAGGCCCATTACAATCCATTATGGCACTCAGGAGAGTGCTGCAAGAGAGAGGTGTGCTACGGCTGCAGATTATTTCAGGCTTTAATCGATCCCAATTTGTGCAGCTCTAAGCAACATCCTGCTCACCTCTGGGACTGACCAAAATATTGATAACCCTCAAGAACTCTTATTTGACTTTCCACGTAACACAAGCTGTTTATAATAGCAGGTAGTTTAGAATTTTGAATTATATTTCAATAGACTGAAAAAAGGTGCATTTGGTTTTTGAAAACTTAAAGATAATTAGGAGTTCGCAGTGAGGTGAAGACAGTTGGGAGGCCTCACCTCTGTCAAAATTATACTGCTGAGAAATGATCTCTCCCCAGTACTTGGCACACTCAGCAGAGAGCTTCTTCGGCTTGTCCAGGCGGCGGATGGCCAGAGCCTGGATGTGTTTCTGGAAGGCTTCCTCGTTCATCTCCTCCACAGCCTTCTCCATGGTGCAGAGGAAAGCCTCCACACGGCTCTCCAGGTAGTGGGGCGCTTTCTCTGACTGGATGATGAAGCGCAGGCCTTGCACTCCATTAGCCCGCCGGGGCCCGCTGAACACAATATAGCCTGGGGGAGGATGGAGAGGGGAAGATATGTAAGGGCTCAGCACAAAGAGCAGACAGGGAACCTCAGCCTGTGTAGAAAAACTGCCCAGAAGCCATTTTGCTCTAAACTACCAACTTTACAATTATAGACTTATGTACTTAAGCTTTTTTAAATAGTTTCAAAAAGATTTTATTCCAATTACTAACTCTGTATTTAATTCTGGTACTAGTGCTACAGCATTTCTCCCAAGGAAATGTGGTGCAGAGACTCAGTCTATTCACTCCACAAGTTATTAAACATCATCACGGCTTACAGCGGTTTAGAAACCACAGTAACACAGTTTCTGGTCTTTATTAAATCTGCATAATTCTTGGAGAAAAGTGTTTGAGTAAATATTCACCACTTGGTAGCAAAATATAACACCACTTCCACAGCTTTGTCTCGTCTCTACAGAATATTAAAAACTGCGGTGGAAAATGCTTCACGCGATATGTTCTACATCATTTGTTCGTGTCTGGTGGGCTCACCAAGCTGCTCTTTGGTTCTCAGTGTGTTGAAGCAGGGCTCAGAGATGATCTGACAGAAAAGCTCCAGCAGCATGTTGTCGTGGGTGGTCTGCATGTCTGTCTGATAGTAGATCTCAATGCCACAATTGTTGTGCACCTCATTTCTCTGCTGGTAAACATACCAGCCACCTGAGAGGAACAGAGGAAAATTTGTATTTGTCAGTACTGTAATGATACAGAGTAAACACACTCCAACGTGCATTATTGACACAGAAAAAAGCATAGCTCCTGAGCAGGGCCTGAAAACGAAACTGAAGATAAAAGGCAGTAACACAACTGAAAGAATGGACATCTATTTTCCATTTCTGTGTGTATTCAAACCAAATATTGAAACCATCTTTTCCTCCCATCTCTTGTCGCACTATTCCAGTTTTTAAAATGTAAAAAATATTATGGAACAGGTAATAAAAGACAGAGAAGAAGACTTTGATAACTAGTAGGATTGGGCAAGATTGTGATATGAGACTATATATCATCTTTGGTTTTGATATCATTATATGGCACAAGTGTTGTCTTTTCCAGGTTTTAAAGGCTGCATTACAGTAAAGTGATATAATTTTCTGAACTTGCCAGACTGTTGTAGTTTTTTATTATTTGTCTTCACTCAGTTATCATATCCATGTTACTGCTGATTATTTAACAAAAATCTTGCAGAATATCCAAAAAATACCAGGATATTATTTATAAGCCATATCGCCCAGCCCTAATAACTAGGGATGTAACTATATATTGAATATTGTGATATTGCAATATTGAAATTAAAAAATGTTGATGACACCCTGATGTCTACTGTGGTATTAAGATGTGTGATGATTTGTTATAAAAAAGACTGCGACTAACTTGCAACATTTTTGCAGTTGTACCGACATAATAATACAACAAGGCTTAGATTCTTTTTAATTTATGAAGGAAAGCAGAATCACTTCTCATTCTTTAAGAAAAGACTATAAACCCATCTCGTTCGTGAACACATCTGCAATTGATTGACTGCAGGAAAAAAAAAATTAAAAACACAATGCATCCTATGCACTCTATGCATTGCCTCTTGCAGTGCCTGCAGACACTTATTTGTGTTCTTTGCTGACTAGAACCTTGCTTGTGTTGTATCAGCCCTCAGATGTATGTCGCTTTGGATATAAGCGTCTGGGTTGGATTTTGCAATTCCCAATTTCGTTTAGCAGTGGCCAACATTAAAAATAACTATATAGTTTTTGGTGTTGTTACATCCCTGGTGATAACATAAGTATTTAATTTTTTCAGGTGAGTGTGTGCAGATTTAATTTAGGTCACAAAGTCTGTAAAAGTTCTGATGGTTCTGTCAAATGTGACTGGGCGGTGCTGAGGTATGTTGCAACCTCAACATGTAAAGCAGTGAAGGAGCAAAGACCAGCTGAAGTAGTTTTAAGTTAAATCCTTTTATTACACCAAAACCCGCAGTGATCCATGGATTCTGATAAGCATGGAAACGAATTTCAGCAGCCTTGCTGTACACGTCTACATAATCCACTCCATGAACCCTGTATGCATAATCTGGTCTTTCAAAAACACAATCAACGCTGCCTAAAGTAACGGCTGCAAAAAACGATGAGCTGTTTCAATCGTTTTTTTCTGAGCACTTTGCCTGAGACGTAGATGAGCGTAATACAGTAAAACAGAAAAGTTCAGACAGAGGACAGCGGCGACACTCTCCAGAAAGGTGGAGACATTGTGCTGAATGCCAACATCATGCTATTTTTTTTTGCTGAGTGGTTCCAAATTGGTCCTCTCTTGCCTTTCATCTGTGCGTTACATTTTCTTTGGAGCAGAACATGGAGAGGAGCCATCCATTCTAGCATACGGAAAACTGGATCCTTTTACGCTCAGCCTCAGTTTGTTTGAGTCCATTGTGATCAAGCTCACTTTGAATGGAGGGTGAGGTCAGGCTGGGTAATGCAGGTACATTTATGCACATGCTGACAGAGCACTTTGGCTCTGCGCTCGGGGAGTGTCCTGTCCACAGTCCTCAACATCTCCCCCTGCAGTCTTCTCAACATGTCAAAAGTTTTACCTCAGTTTACTTAGAAAACAGAAAAAGGAACAGTCCTGGGCAGGTTAGCTCTGTGATTAATCACAGCACTAATGTGAAGTGTGGACATTTCAAGCTCGTGTGTCATTGTGTATTTTGTTAAACTTTATGCTGTCTGTGTGGCATATGCTAGCTTTCAGTCAAACTCGAAACAACTGCAACACATCAATACCAAATAATAAGGTGAAAATACATATTTTCTCAATGCACATTTGCAAACTTGCACAACTTACTACTTTAAATGCCCAATCAATCATTTCTTGACCATATAAATCAAAGACATGCTAACATACCATGCCTTTGCTACAACAACAGAAAACATGAATAACTTAACTTGTAGATTTAGTTGTTGTCTAGAGTTAGTCTTGTGTTAAAAAGCCT
This sequence comes from Lutjanus campechanus, assembly GCA_027495735.1. Classification (NCBI taxonomy): domain Eukaryota; kingdom Metazoa; phylum Chordata; class Actinopteri; order Lutjaniformes; family Lutjanidae; genus Lutjanus; species Lutjanus campechanus. Next base: position 13,521 of record JAJHUR010112637.1, on the reverse strand, counting down.
GTCAATCAACTTAAGAGCAATAGCAGGCTCCAAAATTAGACCATCTTTCTGACTGCATTTTGATCACATGGGGCCTTTAACAAAGATTTATGTGCAACTGGACAGATTTATGAGAACTATCCGCTCTAGAGCTTTCAGCTGTAAGAGTAATATCGTGTTTCTTGGATAGACTGTCAGCCACTCAGTCATTCCACAAGCCAATTTTGTGTTTACATCCTTTATGTCCTTCTCCAAGGCTCCTGCACCGTGTCTGACTGGCAGTCTGGAGCCAGGCCTGGAAAATCCCTCAGTGAGACACAGGATGTCTCCAGGTGGCCCTGCGCAGCTCTGGTTTTCCTCTCCACATCACTCGACTTCCCTAATGTAATCAGAAAGGCAGCGCAGGTGCTTTGCTTGGCGTGTGTGCATTCATCTTCGAGCTGAGGGGAAGGCATGTACGTATTTTGCCCAATGACGTCCATTTCCACTGAGTGACCATTATGTTCCTCTGACGGAAATGAGGGATGTTGAATTTAATCAAGTCTTTACAAACGCAACACAGCGTCACTGATGACGAGGGCAAGAGCGCTGGGTAAAGGCTCTTCTGCATGGTCGCCGTGGAGACAGACGTGACTGGCAGATGATGATTAAGAGCGCTTAACTGGTTTGTGTGAGTGTGTGTGTGTATGGGATGTGGGGGAGTGCAGGACCTACCGTCTGGAACCTGAACCTCTCTGTAGCGAATCAGTTGGCTCGGGAGGAGGGGCTTTGTGTGAGCGTGCTCAATGAGTGTGTCCTCCACCATTTGCATCATGCCAAGAGCAGACTAGAGAGATGCCAGACAGGAGGGGAAAACAAAACATTTTAGTCCACAAAAACAGTATTTTTAAGGAATATTCTACTCAGAAAAACATTCTATGCCTCTGAGGTTTAGAAATTGTAATTTAACTTTCTGTTATGCACACTCCCTCTTAATCTAGCTTCTATTTCAGTGATTTTTTTATGAACATTCCCCAGAATTGCTTCTGACATCCCCAACAGGCTGCATTAAGCTGGTTCTACATGAGCAGATTTAAGTTATCTTGACATTGAACCTTTTCCACCCTCAAAGTGGATCACAAATTGATGGTATACTTTGCGCTGCTCTCTCAGCCTTCACCTAAAAACTCCATTCAAGTTAGTTTGACATTGCATATTCAATGCATTTTGACCCCCTCCATTAACTTGCCATGCATACTGCTCAGAAATGCTTCAAAGATGAGAGGAGTTAGGAAAATCATGGTGAAGAAAAATGTTATTCATATTTTCATATGCATCAACATCAGTAAGGGCCAACTGAGATCCCATTAACACCAAAGACTGTTTGGACTAATGCGTCAGGTAAATGTGTAATTTGCAGCATAATATGTTACATAAGTGTTTAATAAGTTTCAGCCTGTATCCTAAAAGTTCATGTGGATTCTGATTAGCTATCAGTGTTTCTATCAGTCATCAAATTGCTCTGAAAGTGAGCCCAATGATTTTGCTCACCTCTGTCACCGTCATTATAGCTGTGGTGTTGACTCTGCCATCCACTTGAGCGAGAACAATTTTTAAATAAGACATATTTACGGTTATTGTAATGTTAGTTATTGTTCTTGGTGTTGACGGCTCTGTACTTGGAATGATCAACAGACCTCACTGTGGAAACTTTCACTATTATTTTTTTGTAATTAGCAGGAAATAGTTCAATAGTTCTGTGTGTTGTTCTGACTGAAACATCTCAGAAGCAGATATATCACACAGCCTTTTAAATAATGAGATAAGACTGAAACCAGCAGGTCATAAAATGGGAAAACAAGATTAATGAGCCTTTAAATTTACTGTAGAGTAAACAGATATTGGCTATCCAGCCAAGTTCGCTACAATTTGTAGATTTAGTAGTGTAATAGCCAAAGCTATATAGAATCCTTCTGGAATGTGTTACGGTATGTGGGATGTGTATGGGATGACTTCAGCCAACAAGGAATTTAGAGGTTTCCGGACTGGACTCTGACACCAACACAGACACAGTCAAAGTAAATGTGCTGTCTGAAAAAGCTGAGGTTGGAGAATTAGGTTTCATTATTCGGATGTAAAGGGAAAGGTACATGTAAGGCATGGTAATAGGTTTAGCTCTTCTTGCCACAAAATGACAAGAAAGTAATTAAAGCTACATCACCAACAGCTTCATAAAATCCATGTTTAAAAGTGACATTTTCCTGCCCTTTAATTGACCTGCTTTTCTAACATTAATAACAACAAATATCTCATCAAAACATGAATACTTGATTCTTCACCTATCATACAGCCTCATACAAAGCTTTCTCTGCCAAACTACTTGTTCAGTTCTTGCTTTGGCCTTTCAGGAGCAGTCCTACGCTGTAGCTCCTTGATGATGAAATGGATCATTGCTCCCACTGGTGACTCCAATTCCCTGTCCACCAGACTGTGACGCTGTCATCATTACAAGGCGTAACACAGGCGCTGCAACAGCTGAGACCTCATATAAAGTGTGACTTGATCGCAGGATCTTATAAGAGGTTTTCTACAATAATCCTCTGCGATACCATCGCAGGGTCAGATAAACGGCTGGAGGTGACTCAAAAGTTGTTTGAGAATAAAAAAAGTGTATTCACAGAGAAAGAGGCATGCACATATTTTATAAAACCCAGAGCCTTGATGTGAAGGGAAAGCTGCACTATTGTGAATTAAGCTGACCAAATTCACTCAGATGGCAATAAAATCACAAACCTCCTTGGTGATGTTGCCATGGAGAAGGGCTTCAATATGTAACCGTGACAATAGCTGAGGTATGAAGGCCTTGAGGCGTGGGAGAGTTACATCTGGAATACAGATCACAGACAACAGCAATCAATCAAAGAGCAATTTCCCAAGCTGCTATCAAGACTGACTCAGTAAAAAAAAAAAAAACACCAGATAACTGCCGTTTCATTGCACAGTATTTCTGTCACAAACAAAACAACAACAGTTTTCACACTTTAGACAGTCATGCAAGCCTGGTAAAACACACATTCACACATTCTGTTTCACACGCACAAAAATCAAGTCTATTTCAATGTGGGCTGGCCAATCTGAATTCAAGCAACGTCTGACCCAGATTCAAGGATGAGCTACTACAGGGATACACACACAATTTATCTAAATGATTGTTTGCCCACAGCAACACCAATACACACACATACACAATGAAACTGAAGGCTGAAAGTGTCTCATAGACCCCAGACAGGGGACAGCAGGAGGGTAAGGCCACTGATAAGGGAACAGGCCGTGGTAATTGGAGGCCCCGGTGACTGGGCTACAGGCTTTGACCCTGCAGGTTAATTGAGTCTCATGTGAATCCGAGGATAGTCTGTGTAAGCTCCGTGGTAAAAATATAACAGTCTGCCCTTCAGGTTTCAGACTGGCACTGCGGAGAGGAAAGACTGCAGCTAGGGAGGCATCTGCTGGAGAACAGCCTCAGCATTCAAATGAGGATTTAAGGAGGAAAACAGAAGAGAAGAAAAGACCTGAAGTGAGAGGAGCGAAAGAGTAGCCCTCCACTGACTGTAAGCCAAACACCTTGAAACTTTAGGGTAACCAAGGAACTCACACCTATGACAATGAGAAACAGTGAAATTTCTTACGGCCGTATGTTTGTTGTCGCAGCTACTAAGTTATTCTAGGGATGGCTCGACAACACTTTTCAATGTCCAGTGCTGTGAGTATCTGCAGATTTTAAATTTGATACCATCTGTTTCCCTCTCTTACAACAACTAAGCTGTTAATAATAATAATGGATGGATGGATGGATGGATGCACTTTGCCTAACCTAGCCATCTAAAAAGCATCATGCTAAAACTGTAAATATTACAAAGAAGAAATACATCGCAAAAAATGTGACATCATGATTTTAATCATTCTTTTCCAATGAAAATGAAAACTATGCTGCTAAAATAATCATTCACACTAATTGTGAATCATATCACAAACACAATACATGTCAAAATAATTGCAATATGATTTTTTTTTTTCACCATATCATGTAGCCATCATTAACGTGATAGTTTAGGTTAATAGACGGAATCTTGTACTTCTTTCCTCAATATCTGATCCAGTGTTGTTTGCCAGTTTTGGGCCGTGACCATCCCTAAGTTACCTCATACAACTAGCTACATAACCCAAACTTCACTGGCTCAGTTCTACCCTGAACAAGGGCTTGGCTGTGCAATTATTCTGTATCTCAGTGAACTCGGTTTGGCCCACAGCAGAGAAGGGACTAATAAGCACAAGGGCTGGGACTTTGAGACAGAAGTAAAGAGAGAAAGACAGAGATTAAGAGCAGTGTCTCACCATCCAGAGCCTCTCTGAGCTCATCTTTGGTCCAAGCAACCTCGGTCATTAGTAGACGGAGGTAGTACATGGCGTGCTGGTGAGGCTGCTCGGCTCTGAAGTTATTCAAAGACCTCATGTACTGCAGGTAGAAAGAGACGGTAAAGTCAGTTCAACCTCAACACCTGAACTGGGGCTTTTTCATGTCAAAACTACTGCAGCGTATAAAACATACTACTACTGTTACTTTAGTGCTCATGTGTTGTGAAGCAGAGCAAAATAAGGGGTTAAAGAGCTGAAAAGTAATTTGTTTGATCGATCATGACTCATAACTTTGTGCTGATGATAGAGGTGCCATCAGAGCTTACCGCTTCTTTGATGATGTCAAAGCGCTTCTCATCTATCTCAAAGGTGGCCATCTTCTCGATGATCTTCTTCAGCAGGATGTGCTGTTTGTCATTGTAACCTTTAACAGACAGCTGCAGCAGACAGTGACAGAGGACAGGGGGTACATCATCAACAAACAGAAAGATAAGGTCAGCCTGGCATCATCAGTAGCCTTCTTAAAATGTTTTACAGATCATACTGTACTTTTACTTCTTGGTTTGAAGGTTCTGAGTCATTTATTTATAATGTGTGACTAAGTACTGTAATTATTGGCTGACCAAATGATTGTCAAGAAAAAAAATCTCTCCTACGCTTAAGATGAGTCACCAGCACAATAAATATCACAAAATGTTGCCTGCTGCACATCTATACTTGCTGAAAATGTTCCAATAAACTTCAACTAAAATGAGGAGGAACCTATGTTAAAAAAAAAAAGATTCCCATTGAACACAAGAGTAAAAAAAGGAAACACAAGGCTGATCTATAATAGGAAGCATCACTTAATCATCTCCTGCAGTGCAAACATATTTCAGTGTGCTCTCTCAGGGAGTCAGAGGAGACCTAAGTGGTTGATGATGAGGTTTTTCTATGCAAATTAGTATTTTAAAAATGGAAAAGAACAGTCAAGGTTATTTAAGCCTCCACTTTGCAATGTCATCTGCACCTTATGGCCCTTCATGATTCAGCAAAAACCTCCAGCTACATGGCTATGCTCTCAGACTCATCCCCGCTCCCTGTTGCTAGGTCCCTGCGGTGACACCTGTTAAAAGTAATCTCTCCTAACATCATTAACCTTGGCAAACACCCGGCCAGCCACACTGATACTGCTGACTCAAATCAATTACATACAGCCCATCACACAACTACACAGATAGTGTGTTGAATGGCTGCCTCTACGGACACACCCCAACCATGAATTCACTTGTGAGAGGAAGCTAATGAATACAGGTTAGTAGGTCATATGAAGAGTGCAGAGTGTTATCGTGGAAGTTAGAAAGCTTGAAAGAACAGAGCCGAACACCAGCACAGCAAAGCAGTTTCATTCGTAGGTCGGCTGAATTAAATCTGTCAGACACACACAGACACAGTTAAGAAAAGTGCTGTATTCAGAAGTTGGGGAAACAAAGAGGAGCCTGATTGAGCTACTCACTCCTTACTATGTATATCAAACAAATCCACTTCCAACGTCCTTTGTGCGCTTGCATCAGCAGAAATTGGACTATAAATATGTCAGAGAATGCATCATTTGGCTTTACTCCTTTTGTCTTGCGACAGAGACATTTTTCCATACACTAGCTGTATGACAATAGAGAAAAGAGAACGGCAGCCAAAACCTCCCAAAATAATTATACAGAGTAGGCAAAATCGTGCCATGTAGTCTATTTCTCCTTCTCCTCTCTACTGTGCATGCACTGCCTGAATATATTACCCTGAATATAAATTTCTGAAGTGAATCTGTAATATCAGTCACTCAAGTGTCCTTGACTGAACTGGCCAAGGTTCAGTGTACACTGAAAGCCTCCACAAAGTTTTAAATTTCTCAAGTTTATTGCCATGGGGATGGGTGCCTAAATGAAAACTTATTATATTGATTAATTTATTTTAAAACTATTAATCATAAATGAGAAAGTCTTGTGACAAAAGCCCTATATGTACAGGACTAGGACAAGTCTGTACTTTCCTCAAATTTACATTTTCGACATTTTGGAAGAAGAGCATCTCTTCTTCAGCAGCCACATCATATAGTCTACAGTGGTTTTGCACACTTTCTGTTAATACAATCAAATCAGAGATGCCAATTCACACAGGACTAATATCACAAAATATGGTGGGTAAGTAGCATCTAACATATCAAAAGGACTGTACTTAGCTATCCTACATTTAAGTGACACTAAGTTAGTGTTTACAGGGAATGCAGTAGCAAGCAGAGATTCCTATACATCCTTCAGGTTGGACAAACAGCACACACAGCACTTCACAGAATCAAATGGAGTGTTGAAAACCAAGCCATTTCCACACTCTGTTAAAGCATCAAAGTGGACCCTTCATTGGCGCCCCCACTTCCCTTCATACTTCAAACAGCTTACTTACGAGGATGGCATTCATCCCCGAGGCTATGCCATACACCAGCCCGGCCAGGCGGGCTGCATATGTATACTCTTTTAGATCATCCTTCAGTAACCTTAGCAACAAGTAGGTCATGTTGCAGTGCAGGGGATCTGCATATAGGTAGCGACTAATGGAATGAGAAAAAAAGAACAAAAACAAAAATACATGTTTGTTGGGAATGAGGGGTTGTCATTTAAAAAAACAACAAAAAAAAAACAAAAAAAAACAGGACAATACAAGTATGACAAGAATGATTAGAAGAGTATGTATATGCAGCCTCATGACCAGCTTCAGACAATTATATTCTATGAAAGACTCAGTGCCATCACTGTTTTCAGATCAACCTTTAAATCATAAACTCAGTGTCAATGGGGGACCGCCGTCTTGCCTGATGTAAAGTACGGGTCTGTTTCTAACACTAATACATCTAAAAGAAATAACAACAATTCGATATGCCTGACAAAGTGAGAAAATAAAACACCTAAGTAGTAAGAAGGGTTTCGCGGGAGGTGGGCGAGCAAAAAGGGAAAAAGGATTGATGAAGAATGAGGAGGGAGATGCAGACAGAACAGAGGCTGGAACAGCCAGGCCTGGGCAGAAGGTTTTTGCAAATAATTTGCATGTTTTAAAATGGCATGAGTGAGGCTTACCACATGGGAAGTCTCAAATTGTCAAGAATTTTGCCAGTACAGACAGTGAACTATGATATACACTAGTTTTCTGTACTTGTTTTGATTTGTTTGATTAATTGTATTGTCCTGTGTGATAAAACCTTCAAATGACCTGCCAACCAAGGCCTAGCTGAGCGACAATAGCCCAGTCTGAGAATGATAAAGGTTTGGGACGTAAGATTTGGGATGCAGCATGAGGGCGATGGGGAGTGAATACTTACATACATCCCATAGACGGTATTTTGGAGGTCATAGTTCAAGCCAGCTAGCTCGGCTGCATATGCATACTCGTTGAGGGAGTCCTTGAGGAGCTCCAGGTATAAATATGCCATGTTACAATGCAATGGGTCCACATACGCAAACGGGCTGTAGAGAAAATGGCAGTGGTCAAACAAAGCAAAGAAACAGAACATACAGATATTGGTCTGTACATTTCTCACAGTAGGAGCTGAAGTACTGTACGGTGCACGATTCTGCACATTAACATACATTTAATTGTGGTTAGGGATGTACTGGTACAGGTATTCACCATAAACACTCCAGAACAGGACGTTTGATTTGGTACCTGACTTGATACAGTTTGTTGCGACAGATGAAGCAAAATAAGTCTTTAAGTCTTTAAGTGGACTAATAATGAAGAAATAAAGTCCCACCCAGAAGGATCTGGCTGTGTTTCAGTTGTTGACTAAACCAAACTATTCCAGCTTATCTAGTTTCTTCTTCTCTGTGGAAAATGCAAACACTGGAAGAGCCTCTCGAGTTGGATTGTGAGTTTGGAAGCCTTATGGCCTCTTAGTAAATTATATCAACAGTGGACAAAAAAGCAGGTGGAAGTTTTCCTTTTTTGAAAATTATGAATTGTCTTCAAAAGTTTGCCTCAATGAAAACATTCCCAAAAAAACCTGTGATGATATTGGTCTTAACCTGTCTTAACTAAGGAGGGGGAGAGGCTATGTAGTTTAAGCTGGAGTCACCCGAGAGCGGTTTTAAAATCCTAACTGATTTTGAAATCTGGTTGCATCACACACATAAGGAAAAACATCACAGACTCACTGTTCACACACAATACAAGATTTGAAAATAATGGCACATAAGAAACTACAGGATATTATCAAGATTGTTGTGCCGGAGGTGAGAGCACAAGCTCACGTGATCTAATGGGGAACGTGATCTATGTTCCTGTTCCTGCCTTCATCTGAGAGGTGAGAGCTTTTCTGATCTGATTGAATGTGCTACTGGCATTGTAAAATTAAGCTGCTGTTAATGCTAAATTAACATTTCCTCCAGCTCCTTTTGTTGATTTATTGGGTAGGACCTTGTGTCAAAAGTTCAAGTGCAAACGTTCGCAGTTAGATACGCACCTGAAGAACTCAAAGTTCAGGCATGCCTTGGGCAGGAAGAACTTGTCATCCTGCTTGAACCACACCTTGCTCATAGCAGTGTCCTGGAAGAAATGAACACCACACACATGTCTCAGTCACAATACCTTATTAACACGAAAGCAAACAGATATGCAGCTAAGGATTGTCCAGTGCAGTTAGAAAATGAAGCGTGACAGTACTTTAATGACAGAGCTGTGCAGTATGAACACTTGCCTTGATTAAAGTGGGAACTGATGGAGAGTCTTTCTCAAGAGGGTAGATCTCAAAGTTGGTAGGGATGAACTCGTTTCTCATGGGTAGTTTGAACTTGCCGTTGAGGTCTGCACTTGCCCATTTCTGAAACACAGGCATACAATCAGCAAGTAGTGTCTCATAAAACTGAAGGAGAAGTCACACACTAATCACAAAGAAAGAAAAGAAAATTGATTAAAGCACTGTGACTGCAGTGATTCACCTCAATGGCCACGTCAGTGATGGCCTCCTGCTTGTACTGTGTGCCATACCACTCTTCTGTCTTGTCGGTTTGCCCTTCAAATGACTTTGAAACCACTGCAACTCTGGAAAAAAGAGTGAACCAGGTCACGTTACATGGATACAAAAACCTCTCTGTCAGAGCTGCTTAGGTGCTCTCCATTTGTAACCACTCCACATGTGAGTGCTTAGTATTGCATTTGGATCATGTTTGAGGCAGGAGATCCATCGACACGTCTGCCTCTAACAGATGGGCTATGTTTAGAATTCCTATATGCCCTCAGTGTGCTGCATTTAGAGCGTGTTTCACGGGTACCTAAACATCCTACTAATATAATTCGAGAGTGGCTTGTGTGTTTGTGCAACCTACCAATCCACATTCCTCCAATCCCCCCCAAACTTGCCCCAAAAGCATTCAGTGGGCTGTCTTTGCATATATGTTTGTTATCCGTGTTTATCATTTCATTTTTAATATTAAGTAAATGCTCTGAAGCTTTACCTTTTACTCTCTAATCCTTTGTTTTAAAATCCAGACCACCGTTTTGAAATCTAGCATCTAATCTACCTGATACAGTATATAAGAGGAAGAAGAAAAACAATTAGATTAACGTTTGCATCATATCTAAGAAGAAGCACAAATCACTGTCGGCGAGGCATGATGCTGCAAAACACAAGAGACTGGTGAGCAGCAGCAAATTAGTCAGGTAAGAATACTGAAGTATTTTACTGATAAGCTGTTTGACATTAGCATGCTAATAAAGTACCTAGCTCTGCATTCGTGTCTCATTTATCTTGCAGTTGATGCGGTATACGCAGTGCAGACACCATACAGATTGTCCCTATATTGATGCCCAACACATTCACCTCATTCTTTGCCTGAACTAGGAGCACTTTCACATTGCATCATATTGTAATCTTACTTCTGTTTTAGAGAAGAAGTACCACAACTTTGTTTAGCGTTTTCAGCTTTATTATCATTATCAATTTAAGAATCAGGAGTGTTTTGAACAATGCTGGAAACCAACAGCCTAACATTTTTATTCTGAAAAGTTTCTGGGCTACAAGGAAACGCTTGCTGCTATGAGGTCTCACCACTGAGCCTCACCATTCGGTAAGTTGTTTGTGTTACTGCCATATATACATTTACTTGATAGACACGTTCTGAGGGTAACCATATAGCTAGACGTGAAAAAGAAATGATCAAAATGAAGGATATAACTTACTTGGTAATGTAGTATAACGCTGTAGTGCTAAACTGTACTATGTGTACAAAGTGAAGCTGAGACTGATGAGACCATTATAATTCACAGATAGACTTAGCGTTACAGCTACTAGCCTATTCATTCACCAAGTGGCCTGGAGGTTCCTGTTTGTTTTTATAGAGTTTACTAGTAGTTTAACAAAGTGTAAACTATGATGTGTGATTAGAATGTGTTGCCCTGTAATGATGCAACCTAGCTTGCTTTAACTTCACTTTTATTTTTTATTTAACCTTTATTTAGAGGGGTAATCTCATTGGGACACAGGGTCTCAATCTCAAGAAAGAAGCTGCTGGATTGAGATTGATACGTAAGGTAACACTGTCATGAATTCAAAGTGGCTCTGGCAAAGCAGCAAGGTTAAATAGCCGCTTCAGTAAAAGAAGAGACTGGCATGCAAACTGCCAGGGTCAGCCAATGAGTGCATGCAGTCTCCTCCTTGGTAAGCAATAAGGAATGGACTAGTTACAAGTCTGCACTTTTGAATGACTTATGCATTAAAGCTACACCACAAAAGATTGTTGCTCAAGACCCAAAGTGGGGCTGCAACAGAAAAGACTGGCTTTGACATCATTTTTAATTTATAATCTCTTGTGTGAAAAGTGTCAGGCATCTGCGAGGGAACAGCACAAACAGAAAACCAGCTGAACTTCTTCAACATCTTAACAAAACTGACAAAATGTTAACTATATTGTTAACTGATATGATCTTAGCTAATCACTTGGCGAGTTAGTTTCAGCTGCCAACTTTATATTGGCCAGATTATTTATACAAAAATCCCATGAGGAAACCAGCATTGCCAATACAGAGAGCAAAACTCGATAATGTATTCCTGAGCACACATATCCATCTCCCGATATAACAAACTGAACCGTTGAGGCTGCAGAGATAATCAAATCTGTGAAGTTGTCTGGCATTCCTTCTCAAAGCAGAAAATTGAAAAGCGGCTTCATCCAAATATCAAAGTAGATCAACAGCCCTTTGTCACAACTGGCAGGCAACGGAAAATATTTATTATCTGAATTTATTATCTTCTCAAGGTATTTCTATGGTAATATGCACAAATACACACAATATTACATGTAGATAAAGCTTGCAATGCATCTATTTAATAAATAACACTAACACTGAAATTAAATAAAAAAGGAAATAGGTTCATTTCTGTACGTATTATTCTAAATATTCACTTATCAAACACTTCAGTTACTGTCTGAAGCTGCATGTACTTTAGTGGTGTGTTAAAGTGACATTATCTTAATGTTGGTGTTAACTTTCTTATACTTGTTATTGCAAGTGCATGGATGACATCAAAGACTAACGTTCTCAAACTGACCTGACGTGTTCTGGTCTCAGCTTATCCAGCACCATCTCGATCAGGTCTGGCCTGAAGTCCTCCAAAAGGTACTCTGCTGCTAGAACCTCTTCCAGAGGGTAGTACTGAAACACACAGGGAAAAAAAAGCTGTTAGCATTGTACTGCTTGACGTTAAGTGATAAAATGTAATACATTTGTGGAAAAGGCTTAAAATTCAACCCCTTCCTCCATTTTTCTTTAAGACCAAATAATTATAAGTCTTTAACTGCGACTTGAGTGGACTGACAGTAAAACATATTTGTTAAAGGAGAAATATGTTTGTCCTTAGCATTCAAAGAGGAGTACTGCAGTCCAAATAGTGAATTTGAGCCACAAACAGTCATTTAAATAGGTTGAATTCCCCTTTAATATACTATCTATGGTTGAAGTGAATTTCTCCTCCCCAGACTCAAACCTCAGGCAGTTTGACTGACTGCATGGACTTTGAACAGGAGCGGAAGACGAGCACAACATTATACTTCCACAATGATAAGCACTGATGAGTCCTCTACTGTAAAATAATCAGCTGTTTGTAAAGCGAAAGAAGAACATGCTGGCTACAGCATTGTTGTAGGAGATATTTCAACATTGACATGTTTACTTAATCTCTTATGATATATCATGGTCATTTTATGATTTAGTACAGCTAAATATATTACATATTACATATATTACATAGCATATACAGTATATATTACAAAGCTCTTACATTCATGGTGCACAGATTTCCAATGAACAGTTTAGTAACTTAATCAAAGCCTACAAACATTTAAGGTAATGAGGACTTAAAATCAATAAGGCTTGCTGCAACAATCAAACAGAAGGCTAAGATACATATAGCCTGTGCCTCTGGAATATCTCAGTTCTCTGAATACAGAGTTAACAGCAGCACCAGGCAGCCTGGTGACGACAGCAGACACAATG
>JAJHUR010112636.1:0-14664 GCA_027495735.1 Lutjanus campechanus | reverse complement strand
AAAAGCAGTCGACAAATCCGAGGCGATGCCATGAAATAGAAAAAATATGTGCTTTTGTGAACACAATGGGATTATTGCGCTTCATTCTTTTCGACCTTGATGGTTCATTCTGACTGAATAAAGTGGAAATAGGAGGATTTGTCCCAGAGACAGACCTAACAGACAGTTCAGACATCTGAACTTCTTTAGGCCGACTATTAAGTCAGAGCAAATAGCCTCATCATTCTTTTAAAGAAAAAGGCAGAGCAGGCACTCCATGCTTAGAGCAGCAATTCCACGCTGGCTATAGGTTGAACCGCTCTCATGTTATGTCAATCAACATTTCAAAATGTCGCCGATTACCACACGAACTGGCTTAATCATAGCCTTGTGTTGGCAGGCGTGACACCGCTTAAAGTCACAACCGCTGGGACAGCCAGTGAAAGCAAACCCCCTCTCATGAGCGTATCGTGCTGCTCTGTCCTCTGACTCAACACCAGCCGACTGAATTCCCCCTTTCATTTTCACGTAAATACCTAAATTGAAACTGACACTTTATATTTGGTCCGTATTAATCCAGGAAACCAGGACCAGGAACTTTCCACCATAATATATCCCATGTCCCTGTCGTGCGGTGCCAAAGCAGTAAATAAAAGGACTCAGACTGCAAGCGTGTCTTTTGTGGGCATTCATGCGCTGGCAAATGCGAGCAGAGTGATTTCATGCTTGTGTGTAAAATGAAGCTGAAAGTAGCCTTAAAGAATACAAGAAGCTATTTGGCAAGTCATATAGTTTTAATACCCATGTCTCTCAGCGTGTATCCGACCTCCTTCCTTATTTCTTTTAATAGGCCCATTAAAGAAACAGATATATCACACCTATCAGAGCGTCTTGACAGTCCTTTGCTCAACATGCCACCGTCATGTTTTGGCTCACACTCAGCGAGCCGTGCCTAATCAGGGAAAATACAAGTGAGGCCTCTCAGCCAACCAGCCTCACGAGAAGTGTGAGAAAAAACATCCGGCAGGCTTATCCTTCGTGGCGCGGCGTAACGTGAGTCAAATTGTGATCTGTGATTTTTCTAAAGGCGCTGTAGCAGAAAGTGTTAATGTGCCCTCTGGTGCAGAGTCAAGGGAAACAAGCAGACGTATCAAATGAGACCACCTTGGCTTATGCGTCTCACTTGTGGCCACAGAATAAGGATAGGGTGATATTTTGGTGGTTCTGGTGATTTGATCAGCCATATGGTACCAAACCTCCGATGAGTCATCTCGCATAGCGAAAATAGCAGATAAACCGAGATAAGCCAATGCTAATAAGTCAGGGTTTTTCCCTGCCTGTCTAGCTCAAAGGCGGGTCATGTTTCTATTATTGTCTGCCACCGCCTTTGTTGAAAACATACTGGCTTTTTTTTTTAACATCAAAACTATTGTATCTTTTATCAGCACCTGCCTGCTTGGTGCACATGCATGTTATGGAACTTGAGGCGATGATTTCTGCAAGATCAAGGTAATCGTGAGGCAAACGAAAGTGACTAGTTTTTCTTCTCTTCTTCTTTTTTCCCCTCTGGAGTTACACTGTTTTTCATGATTTCTGGGTCGGGCCTGAAACACGGCACAGTGACATGTCGGAGCCATGGTCCCCACGAACCAATACATGAACAGCGTCTCCCTTCACCCTTCCTCAGTTACAAACGTACCTTCAGTGACTCTCAGTTCAAATCAGTCCAGCAGTTCACTTCAGCTCACTTCAGTTCCAACAACCCGACACAGAGGAAAAAGAAATACCATCCTGTCACCGTCCTCTGGCTCTGGTGGCTCAAACATGTCTGGACATGTCCATTAAAGCCGCTAGACGAAGCATCAGTGTTTCAGGTCGTTTTCAGTTTGTAATGATGATTGACACTGAGACGGCAGAGTGGATACGCCCCCAACATCTCAGAGCAGAGAAAACTGCTAATTTTTTATGATGATTTTAAACCCTAATTTTATATACAGAGGTTTTTTTTTAATCATTCAAATTTGGCTGGGTGGTTAAAAACACGTTTCTGTGGTGTGACAAACTCAGAACACACATTTATCGTTGCTTTACAGTACCTCTAAGGTTCAGAAGTAAATAGGACTGGATATCGAACCTCAGTAGCCAAATTTTGAGCACTGGTACTTGACAGATCATTTAGAAAACACATGCTTATTAGCATGGATATTTTCCTGGATTGACCGCTCAACTGCAAACTACGGCAGAGTTTTTGCAGAGTGTTGTGTGGAACGGAGCTAAGGCACAGAGCTGACAGACAGCCGCTGACAGCGGGGAGCTTTGGGGGAGAGAGACGGGGACAGACCGGAGCTTCTGGCTAAAGAGACACTGGAGTTGCACTGATTTTGCTATGATGCTGACTCACAAAGAGGGCTCAGAGCTTATGTCTCAAACTTTTGGGATTAAAAATCTGATTTATCTTCGTTCTTGCCTCTCAACCTGTCTGCAGCAGCGACCCACGGAGGAACGGAGCGTGTGCAACTGTTAACTGTACCCTAATTAATCTCTCTGGCCATGTTGACTGCTTCCATGTCATGTGACCCCCTCAATCCAAATCAATACTGAACTGTACTTTACTACACTAGACAAATAGAACACACCTCTTCTTACTGGACTTTCCTATTTCATATTAATCATAATTAATAGAGATATAATGGAGCTAAATGGCACTCAGCTTGTGATGTTCAAAGCGCAAAGAATACATTTGAAAAACTCAAAAGCAATGTCTCTCTCCAGAAACCATGACCCGGTTACTCGAGATAACCCACAGACCTTGTAATGAGCAGTATGGAGGAACTATTTTCTTTCTACTAAACTACACCCGCCAACGGCATCACTGCACAAAGAAAAAGGAAACATTGCTTCATGAGAAACCTTACAAGGAGTAGGTTCTTCAAAATGAAAAACCAGTGAAAAGTGGGTTAATTAATTGTTTGCACTGAGTGCACCTACATATCTCATTATATGCCAATTAGATGGTTCGGCTCACCTTTAAAAAGCAGCCGACTAACACGTGCTAAGTGCATCAAGATGCTGCGCTTTACTGTCCATCAGTCAGTGGCAGCGCTTAGACCATCGATTTGGTCAATGCTGAATGTGCACCCAGCCATTACTACAGTATATAATCAAAGCAACAATGTCAACTATGCACTGTAGTGTTAATAAAGCTTCCCACATTGCATTGTGTTTTATGGTGAATGGTTAGTTTACTTAAATTACAAGTAAAAATAGAGATTTTTTTTTCACCGCTGTGGTAACTTGCAGATAGTTTTTCATGGATAAGAATAATTATCCGTATGGCGATACAGGAAGTGAAAAGGAATTTTGTTTGCGGTGCTGAAAGAACTGAGAAGAGCTATCTGGAAAACTTAGCAGCAGCATGTCTTTCCTGAAACGGTCATGGTTACACAAGATAGTCAACAGAGCCTGTCATGGTTTTCATTTGGATTTCCTTTATCTGAATGACGGGTCCAAGTGTATGGTGAAGCATGTCATATTTTGGACACCTTTTAAAGGCCATTTGAGGCAAATTTGTGATTTCAGCCAGATGATGACTGCAGTTCACCTCAGCTCTACAATATACATATTTCAGCATCGTTTTTGCTCTTTTGTTGTTGTTGTTGTTGTTGTTTTGCAAGCCATTGCTTTATTGTCTGCAACTTTATTGTCTTGGTTCAGTCTCACCACCATCACCATCCTTCTTTCCTGCTGCAACAGGCTCATACATGACCTGCCCAGCACAAAGCAGCTAAGTAAGCAAGGTTCGTGAAAGTAGCTGCTTAATAGGCCCCGTTTACACCTGTTATTAACATGTGTCTTTGGTGATACAATCACAAGTGGACAGCTTGTGTTGGTGTGAATGCATTCAATGCAATCCAGGTCTGAGGTGTTCTGGCCCACGTGTAACCACATTATTTCAAGAGTGTGTAGGCGATGTCTCCTGAGCCGCATTTAAGGGCCGCCTACTCAACTGATGTCCTGTAAGAACACACAAATCAGTAAACCATTTAGTCCACTGAACGAGCAACAAATATCCAAAGAATCCCTAACAACAATCATGCAATTTTTGGGAGTTGTTTCATGAGGAGAAAAGTAATAAACTTTGTTGAAGAAAACATTGTACCAGTTTGTTGTTGCATCACTGTACTGATAGCTATGGCTTCAGTTGATTTGACCACATATACTAAACATATGGAACAAGTTTGTTTTATTGATGGTAAATGTGTCAAATTGTACAACTACCGCCTACTAAGTGACATCCTGTAAGAACACACAGAACAGTGGACCATTTGGTCCATTAAGTTACTAAGTATATACTCACATTTTCTGCTGTTGCTGTTAAACATATGTTGTTATGATTAGTTTGCCATCACGTATATTATTTTTGTGTTGTTCTGTGTTTTTCTTAATAACTTTGAGAACATTTTTAATTAGGTGGAGACTTTAAATAAACTCTCTGGGGTTTTATTGCCTCTCCCAACACTGTGTATTATTTGTCATTCTTGCCTTTTTTGTGGAACTGTGCCAAGTATAACTAAACCAAGCTAAAAGCCCCCAGACTTCCTTAAAAAATCATGCAATTTGAAGAGTTATTGAGTGAGAGGAAAATTTATAAACTTTTTGAAATGCAGTCTACAACAGATTCTTAATGATTTGGGCCTCCTTGTAAATTCAGCAAAATGTTACACATCCAAGGGTAGAGTCATATTTTGAACATCTGGATATTTTTTTTTATTATTGCCTGCAACTTTATTGTTTTGGTTCTGTTTCACCACCGCTGTCAACCTTCTTTCCAGCTGCAACAGGCAGCTGTTTAAATGTAATACATGACCTGCCCTGCAAAAAACAGCTAAGTAAGCAAAGTTAGAGAAAACAGTGAAACATTTAGCAGCTAAAGAGGCAGATAGGCCCTGTTTACACCTGGGATTAACATGCGTCTTGGGTGATCACAAGTGGACAGCTCGTATAGGTGTGAATGCGTTGAGATCCATTCCAGTTCAGAGGTGGTCCGGGCTGTGTGTGGCCACATTATTTCAGGAGTGTGTACGCAGTGTATCCAGGACCGCGCTGAAGCACGGCCTACATCAACTAATATCTTGTAAGAAGACCAGAAACACTAAACTGTTTGGCCCATTGAACTAGTAACCGCAATATCCCCAGACTTCCTTTTAAAAATCATGCAATTTTGAGAGTTGTTTTGTACCTTCTTGTAAATTCGGCAACAAATTGAACGTAGTAATTTGTTTCTTTCCTGCGTCTACCATTTAGCAGTTTTTGAACACACTGTTTCAGCCGATTTCAACCTTTACACAAAATGTATGAAAGAAAGCAACATTTTATTGCTGGTAAACATGTCAGATTGTACAAATATTATAAACAGCAACCAGTATAGGCTGCGTCTTTGTCACCCCTGGAGAAAGGCCCCAAACTTCCAGACAAAACTCACGCAATTTTGGGAGTTTCTGCACGAGGAATAACTTAATAAACTTTGAGAAACGGCTACAGCAAATTCTTAATTATTCGGCATAAAATGACATTACGTGTCACTTTGCTGTGGCATCACTGTACTGATTCGTTTAGCAGCTACCTATTTGAACACATTTCAGCTGATTTCACCATTTACACAAACTGTATGAAAGAAGACAATATTTAGTATCGCTATGTTTGAAGCAGTGAGCATAAGGCTGCCATTACACTGTCATAACCCGGTCATGACACCTGCCATTAACATTAAGGTGTCTAAGGTATGAATGTTTATGACTGTTGTTATTACATGCCGTTCTGTCAGTTATGTCATCTTTAATGCAAAGTTGGCAAGTTGGCTTTGCTGTGACATTTCCCAAGACAACATAACCTGTCAATGTCTTTGTCATAACAACTCACATTACCAAACTTATGCAGTCTTATGCACACCCCTTCAAATAAATGCCCACCATTTTATCGATGGTAAACATGACAAATTGTATGAATACAGTAAACAGTCACCACGAAAATCCCCAGACTTCCTTTTAAAAAATGAATGCACCCAATTTTGTGAGTTATTAAGTTAGGAAAAACTTTATAAACTCTGTGGACCAGAGTCTGCAACAGATTCTTAATTATTTGGCCCTTCTTGTAAACTCAGCAAATGTTAAACATTAAATCAGAGGGTAAAGCATGTCATAATTTGGCCAAATTGTAAAGGCCATTTGAGGCAAATGTGATGTGATTTTTGCCAGTTAAAATAAAACTCTCTTTACCATTTACTTTTGACAGCAGAAACTAGTGAAACGTGTTGAGAGTGAGGTCTGTGGATTATCTTCACGAACCACAACATCTTTTCTGGAAAGCTTTCCCAATGTTTCCGAGGCTTTGAGCACCACAAATTCCTTTCACCTCCATTATTGGGGAGCTGCCAGAAATCTGAACGGCCGATATCTCAAAACCTGGCAAAACAATCGACGGGGGGTGGGGGGTGGTATGGTTTTGTGATCTAGGTGCAGTGACCCTTTAAAGTCTGTCAGTCCTTGCAATAGTTAGCAGACTGGCAGAAGGGAACTATAAATGATAACATACGGTGCATATTTCTGCAACGTGACTAACGCAGTCATCATCTGTTATAAATCATGTCATCAGATCAGCTCTACAGCTGCGGGAGACGGAGACAGATTTAAGAGTCTCTGTGGCTCTACATTAGTCATTTTCCTCCTCATGGACATGGAGTATAGCAGTGCCACTGTTGCCACTGTTTCCACCGCCGTGTCCCCTCCACATGAGGTCACATCTGTCCCACCTGCAATATTTCAAAGTGGAATTTCTGTCATTGGGACTGACGAGAGGGGGGCCACGGGTGCGCGCGCGAGAGGGGACCTGAACGGACATAAAAACAGCGCTAAGTGGAGATAAGTGGCGGACCGTATTCACCTTAGGAAACTGCTCTGCTCTCCTTATGTCAACCATATGAGCGTGTTCCTGCTGTCAACCCGAGCGAACGCTTCCAAGTTTGGCTCACATAGAAAAATCCATGGAATGTTAATGAAAGGGCTGCTGAATGAAGGCGAATGGGGAAAAGTAAAAATGACGGAAACGGTGAGACGTTAAAGTCAGGTCATGTGGATATTTGACAGGTCACACACAGATCCTGTGCCATGAGTCCCCCCCCCTTATTTTTTGGCTTTTGCATGCAGCCAGTTCAGACTTTCATGGTACACTCAAGGTCCAATTCTTGATTAACTGCTTCCCTGATTGACAAGAGTATTAGCAGATTATTAAAGATGTAAACAGATGGAGATATTCCCTGACTCCCTAGCTTCATACAGCCATAAAATGCTGTGCAAGCTCAAACCTGCTGTGCTATTACATAAGCTCTGTGGCAAATTATGACTATGTTCCTCTATTTCACCTACAAAAAGCATTCAACTTTCAAAGTAAAAACTCTTTTGGCCAACTTTAAATGCCTAATAATGCAAACTATAAACTGTTATTCATATTATAGAGCTTGTTAGGAGGCCTGCCTGGATGTTGTTAATAACAGACTGGTGTGTGTGAGTGACAGAGAAGGAGGACTGAGGGGTGTATTCAGAGATGATTCATGTCAGAAGACATATGAGATCCAGATGAGATCATGAAGAAGCCAAACAACACACAGAATACCCAGTGAAAGAGGTTTGGAGAGACCATGAGACCAAACACCTTTGCACTTAACCCATAAAGGAATAAGTAGGGGAGACCTGGGGTAATTTTACCAGGAAGGGAATTGTAACAGACTCAGTTCCTCCAATCAGAAACAAGCTTGAGTGATAACAATGAGGCTGGGTTGCATCAACAAGGAATCATTTTTAAGCTCGATTAAATCATTTAGATTGTGTTGCTCCAAACTTTTAAACTAGCTTAGTAAAAAACTCCTTTTCTAAATTAAAATGTGATCCAGTATTAAGTTTAAACTAACATTTGAGGTATAACTCTTAAATGACTGCCTGGGTTGGACAGAGCACAATGATGAAAGCTGTCGAAGACAGTTAAAAGACAAACTCAACCCAACTGAGTTTTACGGTGCATCTCTTCTTTCTTTCACTCCAGTTGAAAAAGGAGTAGTAGTAGGAGTAGAGCTTCTCTACTGAGCCATGAAGAGTAGGCTAACAAACCCTTTAGCTAGCTAGCAAACAATCAAACTTATTACATTTATTTTCTTAGCTGGGAAGCAAACAATACAACATTTTGTTAACCTTTTAGCTATCTTCCAAACTATCTATCTTACTACTTTTATTTTTTAGCTGGCTAGCAAACAATATAATGTTTTGTTAACTTTTTAGCTAGCTAGCAAACAAATGCAGCATCTCCATACTGACTCAACTCGATTTAGGTTTGCTTCACATCACTAAAACTGGATTTACTCAACTGAGATTAGTGTTTAATGTAATTCATTATTAACCTAGTTTTGCTCAACTTGGATTAAAACTATTCTTAGTTTTTAATTATCAAAAACTATTTTTAAAGTATGAAGGTTACGTTTTGGCTGTGCAGTATTTTTCTTCTGCTGTCTAAAGTTTAGATGATTGCAGACTTAAACTTGAATCAATTTGATCTCTATGTTATTCGTTAACAATTAACATGAACAAACTCACTAATGCAGGATTTGATCATGGCTGCAAGATCGGTACAGTTGCCCCCAAGCAATAACGTCCAATGTAAGCACTCACTTTTTTAATTACTTTTAACTGAATTCAAATAATTAAAATCCAGCTGCCACTAGAATAGTTGTTTAGTAGTCTACAAAAATAGAAATAGACTTTTGCTTTGAATGCATACGATACCTGACATCTAAAAGAATGGAAAAGTATATACAAAAAAAGTCATATTGGATGCTGCAAAACTAATGTGATTACTTTGAGGTGTGCTTTTATGTGAAATATGGTGGCTTAATATGACATATATTTCCTCTGTTACAACTGTCCCACACCACACTCATTTAGAGTATATATATGTAAAGGCTTGCATATGTTACCTTTCATTCAGAAACAGCTCCATCCCCTCCCCCAAAGGTGCAGTAGGTTAACTGCGTTAACACGGATTACACTGTATTGTATGTATGGAGAGTGAGGAGATGTACCTACAAGCAGGAGCCTGGCAGGGCTAATCTGTTCTGTACCACGGCGTACTACTAATACTCTGCTTATACACATAAGAGCATTTAAGAGAAGAGGAAGGCAGTAACCAGTTACACTAGCAGATGTCCAGTGGTTAATGGCTAACGGCTAATTAGCTCATTCACAAGAGGAAGGTAAGATTCAAATCAGAGAGTATAAAGCGAAGTGCCCTTAACTTCTCTGTCTTTGAAACCAGAAGTTGCAAAATGTTAAAAATAAACATTATGGGAAGGAGGTATATTAGTTTATTTGCTTCCTCACTGTGAGTTAAATGAGAGGATCAATACCACTCTTACTGTTGTGTGATGCACAATATATAAGTTCTGCTGCGTGGGGTCGCTCTCACATTAAAAGAGTAGATGATATCGTGAAGTAGCACGGGATCATGGGAGTTGTTGTTGTGATTCTTAATCAACCACAATTGCCGATTAAAATAAATCTGACGTGGCTCAGGCAGAAATCGTGTTCACAGACGTTGTAATATATTAAAGATTTCTTCACATCACTGGAAGTTAAATAGCTAGTAGGAAAGGCACTGTTACCTTGAATTAATTATGGCCTCCTTTGGGTTTGACCATTGGCGGAAACATTTAGGATAATGTAATAAAGTACATAACTCAACCATATATGCATATATAACATGTTAAGTGGTTTTTTTTTTTACATTTTAATGCAGAAATGTTACATTTTACCTAGCTAGCAAACAATCAAAATTATTTTTGCTTAATTGCTAGCAGAAAGCAACTTTTTGTTAACTTTTTAGTTATCCAGCAAACAATATGTTTTGTTATCTTTTTAGCTGGCTAGCAAACAATGTAATATTTTGTTAAGAAATTCACAAAGTCTAAAGTTCAAAGTGAAATAGGACAGGCAAGTGGGACATAACATTAGCAGGAATTTGATTTGAATGTTGAAAAGTGATAGTGTCATAACACAACATACCATGCCAGCAAGCTAACGAACTAATGAATCTTAGCGCCATTCCACTAAAATTTGAAGACTTATTGATGGGTGTATGCCATTACAGTATTGGTTGAAATTGGTTAGTTCAAGCCTATGTAGGCACACGTAATATTTTGTTTTACTGGAGGAAAACATGATTTTATTTTGATTTTATTATGAGAGTACAAAGAAATAGATTTATTTTTGGCATATTGTCAATAGGTGCACAATAAATGGGGAATGTGATCTAAAAGGGTTAAAAAGGCATTTTTTCAATCCATCCCAACTTTAAACATAGTCCAATGAGGCAATTATTGGCCAGAAATGTGTTAAAAGTGAAAAAAGACAGACATTAATATGTTATACTGTAAAAGAAAGAGTTACAAGCCCTGCTTTCCAACAGGTTTTATTGACTTCACTGAATTTTGGACTTCTGCTAATCTGTCGCTACCTTTGGCTACAGTCAACCTGGAAGAAGTTATGCAGCTTCCATTTTTCACTTGAGGAGTTATTGAATTTAACGCCAGCACGGCATTTGTTTTCTCCAATCCTGGCCGCGAGAAGCATTTCGTACAATGGATCCTGTGTTTCTCATTTTCCAAAAGGATATTTATCATAGTTTTTGAAGGCCAAAGCAATTGCTCCATTACAGTGTGCTGAAGACCAGAGTGGTTATTTTCTCGGTACCAAAAGCTCTGCTTTGCTCTGGACGATTATAAATAATAGGAATCAATATTTGAATAAGGTCTGGGTTGAATTCCTGGCACAGTTGTGAAGATGTGGATGGTGAAAAGGAATGAGGTACACTCAACTGTCCCTGAGTAGCTACTGTTGGGATACTTGTCAGCAAGTATATTTCAATAATATATCTTTAGTGGAGCTGCTTACAGGTCAGTGGAAGAATCTAAAATATAACATAGATTTTTTATTGTATATACTATGATGCCAACTCATTTTGCCAACTCATATTCTTTGCTGTAAATAAGACATACAGCACAGGCTGTTTGTACTTAAAAAGATTAATTTTAGCATCAAATGAAAAAAGTGGTGCTAACAAAACAAGCTAATCTCTTGCTGTAATAAAAGTGAATGAATCCTGACAAGTTAGAACCTTTACCTGTGTTAGCATGTGGTCTTGAGTTGTGGAACACTTCAGGTTGACTCCATGTTCACATTACAGACGTGTCTGCACTGTAAAATGTCACAGTCCATTAAACCAACATTGTACCTGTGCTAGTGGCGTGGCTCTTGGCATGGCAAGTTACCCAGTTGGTCGGTCAGTCCACCATTTTTTCCCAGACTGATATCTCTCAACAACCACTGGTCGGATTGGCATAAAACCTTTTACAGACATTCATGGTCCATGGTTCCAATGACTTTGGTGACTTTTCCTGTAGCTGCACCATGAGGTTCACTTTAACAGTTTTGAGTGAAATGTAAACAATTACTGTATGGACTGCTATGAATCTTGGTATTCATGTTTCCCTAAAGGCCTGAATATATTCCCAGCCAGACGTGTACATGGACAACTGCAGACACCATGGATGGATAGTAATTCTGTTTATACTCATTTCTGGAGTCCACTTGAGGGACATGTTCTACATATGCACTAGTCTCGCATAGCCAGACATCTCTCTACAGCAGTCAGTGTTTGAGAAAGGTTTGGCTCCACAATTACACATTCTGGTCTAGGAGAAAAAATGCCCTTCTTTATTTGTATTTCTTTAAATGAATCACAAACATATTGGGCGGTGCTGAGCCCAGGATGTAGCAACGGTGCTGCTGAAAAATAGCGCTGAGGGGGAAATGGTTTTGATAGAACATTTGCATATCGGGCAGTGAGCCCTGACATTTAAATGGCTACATCACTGCAAAAGAAAAGATAACAGTTGTTAGACTGTTTGTGTTTGTATCATTAGCGTCCCAGATGCTAAATAGCCATTTTAGGCGTTTAGGTTGCAGCTCAGAGGTTGTTCTTGTTTCCCAGGGACTTTGAAAACAACGGACGCCATGATGCCACTTGAAACAAGTGACCAATAGCAGACTTTTACCTGCAGAGTGCATCCGGTAATTCAGACTACTTACGTTACGTTACGTTACGTTGCGTTGCGTTGCGTTGCGTTGCGTTGCGTTACAGGTAACATGATGTGACATAAGTGACATAATGTTATGCAACTTAAAACTTTATATAGCTTTGACTTTTCAGGACATGAACCCCGGCCTCCTGACTGAAAGATCTATTTTTGGTTGACCCATCCATCCACCCAATCCATATGTGGACTTTCTCACTCTTTATACTGTTACGACCATACTAAGTGTAAGCCTGGTGTGTCTCATACAGACCCTGAAGGTTACCTTGTGCATCTGTATAAGTCAACGAGGGACTACCTGGGATGAGAACTGGCTAGTTTTTGTTTTTTTTTGCAATTTGAAGAAAATCCAATGATGGAAGCATGAAGAATTTTACACAATGTTTCTCAGATGGATCTTTTCTCTGACCTAAAATAAAACAATTTTCTGTGAATCCACTTCATTTTCATCTTTACGGAGAACAAAGTCACACTGAGGATGTGTTCATGTCATATCACAGTCACATGCAGAAACAGGAAGTGTGAAAGCTCTAGGGCAAGACCCTATTCTCCCTTGTGTTGTGTACCGCATCAACAAGTCGCCTCCAGACAAAACCTCAGAACCTCCCCCGCACTGTGCCCTTCTGTGTGTGTCCAACTCCTTTGTTCAGAGGCCCAATATGAAAATGTATAGCTGTTTGGTGGTTGCTGTAAGTTATAATATGCGATGTTTAAGCGTAGCTGCTGTATGTCACCGCCCACCAGCGGTCTGGCCAGACATTCTACGAGATATTCCATCACTCCAAACTCATTTCAGTTTTCCACTCCTCCCTGACTTCCCAGGCCTGTGACACTGTAAATAGTAATCCGTGAGGCTTCCGTCAGCCTGAAGATTGTGATTCCTGGAGCTTTTCTCTCTGTTTCCGAGCATTCCTCCTTTTGATGGTCGCATTGGCGTTTATGAGCACGGAAAGTTCCTACCTAATTAGGGGTGCGATGGGGGAAAAGTCTTTGGGAAAAGTGCAGGCCCGTCCACATCTCAAGAGCGGCCGGTGCACCACAGGACGAGAGAAAAGAGTTGACATTTTCTTGCGAGCCGTTGATCCGTATCATGGCTGCATAAACCTGACTGGTGGATGGCTCTGTCTTGTTTTCTCAAGGGGCCAGGACTGTGTGCCAGTTCAATATAAGGGGAATTCAGAAGATGACCTCAGATGGGAGAGTGCCAGGCAGACATCACCGCCACTTTGGATCTCTTTGTCCTCACCAAAAGGCCAAAGGCATTTAATAATGTGAGTGTTGTACCAACAGGCCCTCCTTCTCAGCTGAGATGGGCTCCGACAGTCATTGATAAAGTGAAAATGCCTCCAACCGAGAGTTTATTAGCCAGCGGCCGTGTGCAAAGGCCCGGCCGCCCTGAATGGAAATGATTAACTCGGCTGGCCCCGGGTGATGCTCGCCCATGCATCCAGTCTCATTAGTCGGCACCATCTTCCTGTCAGAGACGCCGTCGGCTAACAGGCGCAGCTCGAGATGCAGAACGAGCTGTTGCTGGGAAACAGTAACCCCGTTAAACACCTACAGTACGAATTAGGAGTCAGCAGAGTGCAGGAGGACAAACAGCTCTGTGGAGGAGATGAAGTGTCCAGATATTCTCACAGGATGTGGAGTATGAGATTGTGTCCCCACTGTTTCTTTTCAGCGGATGAGCAGAGTAACGCCTGACTCATTCAATTTCACTGGTAATATGATGTGTAAACCCACCTAAAACCACCTTTATTCATAGAAATAAGTCTTTTATACATGGTTGTCTATTTAAAGGAACAGATCACCTCGGTTTTCTCAGTTTTATTGGTACTTTCTGCTAAAAAAAAAAAAAAAAAGCAGGTGCAAAAGCTCATTATTTGAGTTTATATTCAAATTTAGTGCTGCATATTTCCAAACTGATTCACAAATAATGAAATGACTACACACTAAATACCACACAATCAACCCAGGGCCTACTTTGCCCAGTCCAGTCTTGGTATGTTACGCCTGGAGGGGATCAGGTGATCGCTTGCATGTGTGTGTGCACGATATCAACGTACCTTGAACTTGTCCGCAGCTAATCTTGCATACTGCTGAACCCACAAGCCAACCATTTTTTGTCCACATCCATAACTGTATGCTGAAGCACCTGCAATTCACAATTTTTGAAAAACCTTTCCACGCTAGTGAAAGCCAAGGCCAGAGGCATTACGATTTTGGGTCATCTAATTCTTGGAAACGCGATATCTCAAAGACGCCTTGAAGGAGTTTCTTCAAACTTGGCAAAAATGGCCAGTTGGACTCAACTGATTAAAATTTGGTGGTCAAAGGTCACTCTGACTCATGTTCATCCCACTGCCATGAATGCCCTGGAGGAAATTTCCTCAAATTTGATACAAACCTCCACCTGGACTCAAGGATGAATTGCTTAGATTTTGTTGGTCAAAGATCACTGTCTAATAGGATACCAGGAGTATAAATGCAAA
>JAJHUR010112635.1:0-11788 GCA_027495735.1 Lutjanus campechanus | reverse complement strand
AGGGTCAACATTGACACCCCGTATGTGAGATATAGCTTCGAAAATTTTTGTCCAGAAGCTGTTCAGAGACCTGCACGACCAAAACATATGACCCACCGTAGCTGGATTGTGGTGGCATCTTGGACATTCAGGGTTGATGTCAGGGTATATTCTGGCCAGCTTCTCATTTGAGTAGTGCAATCGGTGCACAACTTTAAATTGAATTAGACCATGCCTTATGCAGAAAGATGTTGTATGTATATGTTTCAAACTATTTTGCCATATCTCATCAGACAGTACAATGCCTAAATCATCTTCCCATGCCAACTTGGTCCTTTCCCACGACGGTGGGTTGATGTCTTGTAACACCTGGTAAATCCTGGATACCCTCCTCTTTCCATTGGGATCCAGCTCCAGTATGGCGTTCAGTACATTCTTAGGTGGTAAGTGAGGAAATGGGAAGTGCTTCTTAGCAAAGCTGCGCACCTGCAGGTATCTGAAGAAGTGGCTCTTAGGAATATTATTGTTTTTTTGTAGTAATTCAAAAGAAGTAAATGTGCCATCTACAAAGAGATCCTTGAAGAACACCAGCCCATCTCTGTGCCATGCTTCAAAAGCGGTGCCAGTTTTGGACAGGGGAAACGTGGTTTCGTACCAGGGGAAGAAGATTGATTGCCTGATTGAAGTGAAAATGCTTCCTAAATTGTAGCCATATTTTAAGGGAATTTTTAATAACAGGTCCCAAGTTTTGGAGACTCAAATTGATGGGCAGAGGGCTACTTAGGATGGAGATTGGTGAAAGTAGCTAATTAGATTCAAGTTCCATTGCAGCCCACATTGGTCCCGCCTTGTTTTCATGCATCGAGATCCAGTAATTCAGTTTGGAGATGTTAGCTGCCCAGTAATAAAATAAAAAGTTAGGCAGGCCCAGTCCCCCGCGCTCTTGGGCATCTCTAATGAACTCCTCTTAATCCGTGGGGAGGAGGTGAAGCACACTATCTTGATGTGTGTGTATGTACATAGTATTCTGTGTTGACATGGTGAAAATATGTGACATAAGTGTCTAAATTAAAAAAAAAACGTTATGCTACATCAAGGAGCACACACTGTATGATGGGGTCCCTGGTATTTTGACTCTTGTAAGGGCTCCTTGGCTAAGAAAATTTGAGAGCCTCTGTCACGGAGAGTTGTTCATATTTTAGAACTCAGTGGGGAAAATGAGGCAGAATAATTTGAGGAAACTCCCCAGACTCACTTCTCAGTTACCTTGTTATGAACCATCCAGTAATCCATCTAACTCAGTGTGCAGTCAATAATAACCGACCACTTAAATGCATCATTTCCTGAGATGTTCAAGTTAGTATATTGAACATATGCCAGTTGATAGTTCCTTTATTTCTTGCTCTATCTTGGCGCAGATACAGTGTATTTAATGAGTTGATTTGCATTTGTATATCCACATGTTTTCCACACACGCTCCTGCCTTCTTTCTACTCAGCAAGATTTTTTTGGGAGACAAAGACAATGAAGAGCTCAGAGACACTGTAACCTGCTGCTCCTGCAGGGCCAGTCAATAATATTGACTGCAGTCTGGTTGGCCTGTAATCAGGGTCTTGATAAATGGGGTCAGCGTGTGCATGTGTGTATGTGTGTGTGTGGTTAATTCAGTAAACGAGGTTCCTATTTCCCAACAATGACAAATGGTACCATATAACAAGCACTTGTCCTCCCATTTGCCCTTATTCACTAAGTGAGAAATATGATTCTGTAGATGCTCATGGTCAACTGAGTCAGTGGGACATCCTGAACATATTACAGAGGCAAACATACACAGAATCTACTAACAAGAAGAAAGCAGCATTTTAGTTTTTTTAGCTGCTGTTTCAAATGTTTGCATCAAAAACATTACCTTTCAAAAGTAAAAAAAACAAAAAAACACCTTTAATGTTTCACTAAATAACATTTTGAAATTTTAAAGACAACCAGTATGTTTCAGCCTAGCTAAGCTAACAGCTTCCAGGCTCTAGCTTGATAGTTAAAGCACAGTCATGACAGTGATATGAATCTTCTCATCAGACTCTTGGAAAGAAAGTGAACGTGTCAAACCTTTCCTTATGAGGCTAAACACATTCAATGACAGTTTCCCAACAAACTCTCACCCCTCTGCCTCCATTTGACAGAAACAATCAAAGTGATGTGCAAGTGAAATCCTGTCAGGTGGTTCAGTCTGGTTTATCATGTTATTAGCAAGAGTGAAGAAGCTGCTCGACACGTCTCGGGAGTGACTAAAGCTGCGTCCAACATGTCATACGAACATACTGTTTGGTACAAAAACAGTACAAGATTTTTTTTAGTAGGTCTGAAATCTTAGTATGAAAGAAATATTTATAATATTACAGTATGTAAGCATTGGGCACACATTAGGGAAAGTAGCCATGAGGGTTTGCTGGTGCAAAAAAACATAATTTTTCAAGTAAATCTAGGGATGCACCAAAATCCAAACACCTTATTCAGGAAAACACAAATAATGGGATGAAAACAGATATTTCTTAAGTTGCTCATTATTATTTTGGCATGGTTAAAAATGTCTTTTCATTTGTAAGACACTTTTTTCAGTGACTGATTTTTTCAGTATCACCCAGCTAAAGTGGACGTGGTGGTGGGCTTAGTTTAACTTAGTTTAGCTAGAAATAAAAAAAAGAGAGACTAAATTTATGATGATGTGGAAATATATTTCATAATTAATTATATCATAGTGAATTTAATCAGCTTGATGCTATGGAGGCACAATTGCATTGCCATTAATATTAGGTTAGAACATAAAACATTTTCCCAATTAAATGCGACTTCCGGTGTAAACTACGTCCACGTCTGGTCTTCTACCCAAATACAAATACAGGGACAGATAATTTTGTTGGTTGAACAGACACTAAAAAATCTACCTAAGATGGGCGTTCTGGAAGAAAGCCTTGAAGGCTAACCTTTCCCAACAATGCACTTGGACATAGACATAAATATCCTACAATGGAAATGCAGTAATGACAACAACAACAGCAACAACAACAACAACAACAACATAACAAACAACTGACACTATGGCAGTTCAGCAGAAAATGATGACCAGTGTACCGAAGATAGTATATCATTGTCTTATTTCATACCTGCAAATGCATTTCTCATTGAAACTAGAACTTCTAGAAAATGTAGACATAACAGGAGGTAGAGCTAAATATTCCTGCCTGACCTGACTGTCTTCAAATTACCCTCACAGCAGAGACAGTTAAGTTTATGAATAAACAGCGCACCGTGCTCTCTCCTGTTAAAAGTCATTGTAGGTTACACTGCACTCTGATCAGTCCGTTTCTCCCTCTCCTTGCTATCAATGTAAAGAGTAATCCAGCCAGATCAAACGAAAATGCATTAAAAGGAATTCAAATGTCAAATTTCTTAATGAATTTAGCTACTTTATCCATAGTGAAAATATAGATATAAATATGTCCTGTGCTACTTGAAATAAATACAAACTGCTGCGGTGAAATAATAAGCTATCTCGCCACTGAAACTTTTTTTTTAAAAGATTTTAAAAGTGTCATAATCAACTGGAAGTGCTACTCGCCCTCCACAGCATGACACCAGTCATTTATGTTAAAGTGAGACTACCAGTTGGAAACAGTGTTAACTTTTAAAATTAAAAGGCCCACCCAAAGTTACTGTGGCCCAGCCAAAACTGAAATCCTGGCACCATGCCTGGTATATAGTGCATTGTATGTGATTGCAGACACAGCATGACATTTCTGAATTAATTTGATAATAATTTAATGAAATCCTATGTGTAGGATCAGTGAACAGCTTTTGGTGTGCTATCACTTTTCTTGGCTACTTTGATACAAATGTCTACAGCATATAAAAATGAATGTTCTACATGAATGAATGCAGTTATAATCCCATTCATGAGACAGTACCATCTGCAATATATGAGGTAGACTTTTAAATTTGAAGTAATTTAAACATTTTCTGTGAAAGCTGTGTTTTTAGTCCGATGTCTTTATAGTGTATGTACAATCAGCTCCCCACTGTCTCACTTTTCTTTACTGAGAGTTATGAAGGATCCTGTAACCTAACCCGATTCTGCCAGGGTATATTCATCTATACAGCTCAAGTTCAGCCTCGGCCTTGATTTATTTACTTCCACCATGTTCAGCCAGGCAGATATATTGTCCTGTTGATTGGCCATTGTGTAACGGGATCTCTAGTGTTTAAGTGAGCTGATCAAAATCTCACGCATGCTTTTGGTCCTCATACTGTTCTACAACTCATTTCAGTTTGTCATTTAAACTGGAAAACATTGCAACTATTTATACACAATATAGCGTACACTTAAACTATTGATCTTCTTGGGTGGAACTTTTTAAGTGGCTAAAATACATTTTGCTGCTGATCCTGTCCACAGCACTACCTCATTTAACTTCCATGCTGCTGCTTCTGCAAACTGGGGTCACGTCGACTTCCATCTACTGTAGGCTATATACTGGCTATTGATAAGCACCTCATACAACCCCATTTCAAATAATCCAAACTATTGCTTCAAGATATTGCTTAATTTCATAATGACACATTGACCAACCCCTGCACAAACACACATGCACACATACATACACAAAATAAGAGCTATAAAAAAGAAGAGGGGAAAGAAAAGGAGATATGGAGTGCGATTGAGCCTGTTATAAAAGACACGGCAGTAGAGGGGCTTGAAGATAAAGCCAGGCTGCTCCTGGGGGAGAGAAGGTGCTACGATTATAATTGGAGAAGATGGACTGTCCACACTCTCTCTCTGCTTTATTGGGGCGCTTTAGAGCACCGGTCTAATTTCATTGGCCGAGCACAAGTGACCATAATCCTGACCGCAGGCTTGATTTGAGTGCTCATAAGAGTAGTGAGCTTCACTCTATAGTCTGAAAACTTAAGTGTGCTGATTGAGTGTGTGTGTGTGATGGGAGGAGGATATCACATTATCTGTTGAGAGCTGAAGGGTTGTTTGTGTGAGTGTCTGCCTGTTTGTGTTGATCAGTGTGTGAATTCCTGCAAAATTCATTTGTTTGTTCCACCTCGGAGACATCATAAGCTGTACATCATTAACGCCCGAGGTAACAGTGATGATTTGATGAGGTTAGTGGTGGATTCTGCCTCAGCAGCTCGTGTGATGAATCAAGTCATCATGCAGTCAGAATGTCATGGATCCTGGAAGACTCTGCTTGTTCATGTGCATAGTGTGTATGTATGTGAATGTTTGTGTGTGATGTGTGTTTGTACGTGAGTATACATGCGTTTACATGCTTGCAGGCGTGATACTGACATCTGTGATGAATCAGCTCATTTTGTTCAATTTGATTTTCAGACCCAGAGCAGTAGCATCCTAATGTGTGTGTGTGTTTGTGTGTATGTATGTGTGGGGACATGCATCGCTACACAGACATAGTGGGGACGTATGTTTACACAGTCACATTGAGGGGACTTGCCTTCCTTATGTGGACAAAACGAAAGTCCCCATGATTTAAATTGTAAATTTCAGTGTGAAGACTTGGTTTATGGTTAGAGTAAGGTTAGGTTACAGTTAATATTAGGGTCAGGCAAGCCTTAAAAGCCTAACCAGAGATAAGGGCTGCAAATGAGCTATAGCTAGAAGTCCTATGTATTGGTTGCATTTTTTTTACTTAAATGTAACAATGCTTACATGTATATTTAAAAAATAATGAAAATAAATAATGTCATGGATAGGCTTAGGGTAACTTAAGAGGAAAAGAAAAGTCCAAAATAAGATCTTGTCTTTGTTTAGCCTGCGTGTCCTCAAATTTAGACCAATATGAGACCATTTTCTTTCTTTTTTTTTTTAGCCCAAATGAAGATCTTAAAATGTTCTCTTTTTTGTCTCACTGTACTTATCTTGATTTTTTCTTAAATAATCAGCTCTTGAGATAAGTTAGGAGAAACAGATTAGACCAAGCACAAAATAAGAAAAATAAGCAAAAATAAGCATTTATTTCTCATAAGACAAGACAATTGTGAGGAGCAAACTATCCCTGTGGGAAATCTCCAGAAAATGAATGTAAGTCAATGTAATATCCTCTGAAGTGATCGAAACTCGACTGTCTGTCTGTCTGTGTGCATCCGTATATATTGACTCCAGTTAATCTTAATCAGCATCAGAAGCTGCACCTATTGACGCCTGAGCAAGAAAATGATTTTCCAGTATAACCAATACATCTGACCTTTAACTAGGCTTTCTAGTTAATTGGTTACTTCTGACAAAGACTAAGTACAAAATCACTAACGTGCTGTGTATTAATCAGTGTTTGGACAGAATGCATTAAGGCACGTCAAATAGTTTTGTTAACGTGCTTTGCATTTGTGTCAGAGGAAACATAAAACAGCTGAATTTACAGTAGCGAGAGAGAGTTTTTGTTTATTAGAAGAGCTGAGATTGAATTTTAGAAATGCTGAAATCATTGCCATTTTCTTTTAAAATCCCTTTTCGTGAATATGTACCCACAAGTTAGTACAATTTTTGCTACTTTCACTTCCTATTTAAGATTTTGTGACAGGGAGCTCTGTGTCTGCCTGATGTGTGGGAGAAAGCATAAAACTAGAAATCAGAGTTTCCCATGTAAGAAACCTTGTGAGTGCTTGTCTCAGAAATGCGCCACTCATTCTCACACCATCACACATTATTTTCAGATGTGTTCATTGGGAAAAGAGCTTGGCTGTGTGTGACTGTTGTGAAAGCAGGGACATTCTTGCAGCAGAACAAGAGTAATTAAATGCAATGGTGGATTCCAAATATCGAAGGCAGGTTGCATATAATTTAAATGCTCAGGACATGACATTCCTGCAACACAAAGGTTTCCATGTTTTTTTCTACTAGAGGTGTCACAGACATGATGCATGCAAGTGCAAAGGCTTGTGTCACATATTATAATGTGCCCTCTTCTTCTTTAAAAATCCACTTATTAATTTTCAGATATTTGACTTCACTGTTACTTCCCCTTTATTAAATCTTAAATTGGAAATGGGGGAACTTTTTTGTTAACTTTTTTCTTTTATGTCATAACCAGAGGCATACACTCAAGTCTTGAATCACAAATTTGATGACTGAACTTAGCAAAATCAAAAAAGACGACTTGAACTTCAACAGCAGTGACTCATGACTTCACTTGGACTTGAGCCTTTTGATTTGGTAAATCCTGATACCTTCAATTCAAAAATTAAGTAAGTTATTTAAAAGGTGTGTGACAAATCAATTCATTTCCCTGAATTTCCTGCATCAGGTAAGGGATTATGTCGAGTTGGTGTACATTATCAGGAACGAATGGACGACATAGAGGCCAGAATCACCTGACACACACTGGAGGTCCTTCATTCCTGATCATGGGCACCTGTCAAAGTCCCCAAATCAATATCAAGATCTTCCACAGCCAGTCCTAAAACGAGGTGCTATGCAAGACTAGCCACTGCCTGAAGTAGTGAGGTGAATGGCTAACAGGATGTGAGAAGATTGCGTCTGTGATGCAAAGTTTCAGCAAACTTCTGAGAGGCAATAAAAGTTGAAAGGGGCAGTGAACCTCTTGCAGCTTAATTGGCATCCTGTAGTGATCACAGGATGAAGCACTTCATTCTCCCATTGTTGCAATATATTGTAGGCCAAATAAAGGCTGTTGCTATGGTTACTCATTCAAGTGCATTTATTAGGAACAGTAGGTGTCCATTATCAGGAATTTATGGACACTCTGCAGCCAATCAGAATCAAGTATTCACACAGGCTATGGTGTAACTAACGTTACTACAGCTCATTCCCAACAAGTCAGTCCACTTTATCTGAACCAATCCAACAACATCCAATCAAATTGCAGGAGAGTACCATTAAATAATCTTATGTTACTCAGAACCAGTTAGAAAAAGTGCTACCAAAGATGCTGTGCAACTAAACTATATGACCAACAAAGAAGCAAATAGCAGTGTGCAAAGTGAGTCAGAGACAGAGACGCAACAAATTCCAACTTTATTGGCTTGAGACTCACTTGTGATTTGCTCTAAGGAAACAAAGCAATAGGGGGAGAGTTGAAAAGTTGTCTGTTTCCACCTTAACTGACTTTGTTTTGATTGATTAACTTTAACCCTTGTTGCTTTTCCTCAAGCTTAAAAAATCCAATGTCTAACACTCCTTGCTGTGTAATTGGCAAGCCGAGTGATTTGGCACCAGCTGAGATTTTGAAAAGGAAGAGAAAACCATGGGAACCGATATCTGTTTTAGCTTCTATAGCTCATCGTTACAGTATAAAGTAATTGAGTTAAATGTCTCTTAGGTGCCCTTTTATTAACTAATTGTAGCACTACATAGCAATGTTTCTGCAAGCGAGTCCCTGATTCCTTCCTAGGTCTGTCTCATGCACAGAAGAGAGCATGCACATGGAGGAGCAGGGCTATGCAAAACACTTACTGCTGCCAGTTTCAGGCTATTCTACTGATCTTAAGTCATGGGTGATAATGTGCCAAGAAATGTAGCAATGTGCCAAAAAAAAGGCAGGGAAAAAGAAGACTTAGCTAGCAAACATGGATGCAAACCATGGCTGTATTTTGAGGGCTGGATCTGCTCAGCCTCACTGTCAGTTTGCCCCAGTGACAGAAGTTCTCCATCTACAAAATCCCCTGCACCTCAAAAAAAAACATTTTCCCCATGGACCACCATTAAAAAATCAGAGGCATCTTAAAAATGAAAATGACACCTTGAACAACAAAGAATGCTATTACTCTTTGTATGATGAATGAGCAAACCAGAAGACGCAAAACAGGAGAATGGACGGTGCTAATACAAAAATGTGATACATTTCTTTTCAGGACAATGTGGACCTGGGAGAACTGATGTTCTCATTGTGCTATCTCCCCACGGCTGGCAGGCTCACCATCACCATGATCAAAGCCAGAAATCTCAAAGCCATGGACATCACTGGAGCTTCAGGTAGGTGCTGACTGACAATGTTTCCACTGAGAGGTGGTGTAGTCGAATATACATATAAGGTGTATAGTGCTTTGTTGTTAGTATAGTATATTCTTTAATAGCTTTACAGGTAATTTTGGCATCCTTAGTGACCTTTCCCCGTATTGCCTTCCTCCAGATCCGTACGTGAAAGTGTCCCTGATGTGTGATGGCCGGAGGCTAAAGAAGAGGAAGACATCAACCAAGCGTAACACACTGAACCCGGTGTATAATGAAGCCATTGTGTTTGATGTTCCTCCTGAGAACATCGACCAGATCAGCCTGCTCATAGCTGTCATGGACTATGATCGGTTAGTAAGTTACATCAGTTTCATCTGCAGTACATTAACTGAAGCAACATTTTGGAGTTTCCATGTGTTGTTTTCTATGTCCTTCAGGGTCGGACACAATGAGGTGATCGGGGTGTGCAGGGTTGGCAGTGAGGCCGAGAGTCTGGGGCGAGACCACTGGAGTGAGATGCTGACGTACCCTCGGAAACCTATCGCACACTGGCACCCACTCATAGAGGTATGTGCCGCTTTGTCTATTGGTATATTTCTGTCGATGTTTTAAACTGGGGTTTTTTAGTATCACTCTTACAAAGTAGACATTATTATGCTATGATCCTATGCTATGAGGAAAGGGCTAAAATATGAATAATTGAGAAGTCGTGATTGTATCTTTGTAAGCACAGTGGTGCTTAGAGTTAAATGCTCATGTCAACATGTTAACGTATTCACAATGACTATGCTAATGTTTAGCAGGTATAATGTTTTCCATGTTCAGCATCTTAGACTAGCATGTTAGCATGCTAACATTTGCTAATTGCCACAAACACAAAGCACAGCTGAGGCTGATTGGAATGTCTTATTTAGTCATGATGCAAAGTATAGCCAAATTAAAAACTGAACTTATTGATGGCGCTATATCTGGGAGGGTGGAGCGTTGCAGCATTAAGTGGAGTATAGGGAGTCTACTTAGACAGCTACTGTGTAAGCATATATACTCCTGCGACTTACCAATAGAAAGCTGAGATTCTTGTGTTTCATTTGATGTCAACCGTTTCCAGATCACAACAATCAATGCCACGAACGATGACAAACTTTGGGCAACTCACATTGGATAACTCATATTTACTCTAATGCTAATATCTGGCAAAGTGCTCAACTGCTATTGTAAAGTATTGTACCATCAGAAAGTTGAGATTCTTGTGCTTTGATTGATGCCAACCATTTTAAGATACAATCATAACAGCAGTAATCAGCACCAAACACCAGCAAACAAACAACTCACTATTCAATAATCCAGTGGTTCCCAAACTGAGGGCTGGGCCCCCCTGAATGAATATGATTTATGTAAGGAAAATACACAAGCATGAGTTTGCTAAGCTATCATGGTCTTATTTCACTAAAATTAAACTTGGATCCTTTTTTAATCAGTTGCTTCTCCAGTTATTGTTAATAATTGATAATAACTGTGTTGCTTCTAAAGGGGGAGGGCATGCCAGAAAAAAGCTTGGGAACCACTGCAATAATCCAATAATATTCAGACAAAAACTGTCCTCTTTCTTGGCAAAAGTCCAGTTGATCCAATCCAGGAACATATTCAGTCCAAAACACAATGTCCATCAATTAATATCCACAAATAAGCTGGCAGAAGTTGGGATTCTCGGCTCACATCTGTCTTTGTATGGAATTTTTAGATTTATTTAGAAAACCCCAAGACATACCCTTAGAAAAACGTGTAAATATTCATCCTGTGGCATTGTTAATACATTTGAGCTTGGGACTAAGTAAGACTAAATGCTGTGGCCCCATTGTGTTTTCCAGCTATAAGTCACAGTTACAGGCCATCGGCTTTTGCACAAAAAAGGTACTGGAGGAAATAAAAGGTGGAAATAAAAACCTTCTTCAGTAGAGGTAAAAAGCCTTCAATGTACAATAGGCTCGCTTGATTATAAAAATAAGAAATCAGTAGCCTGGTCCTCAACTTTGGAAACAACACCCACATGGCTGATTTGTTCAGCCGTTAAAACAGAATTTTAAAAAAAATAAAATGTGTAAAACTATTGAAAGAATAAATACATAAAAAGCATAAGTTGTTCAGATTAGTACAAATTAGTAAGTACAATGCTTCTCTAAATTAAAGAGCTTTAATTCAAAAGAGAGATTGACTTAAAAACAAATGAATCTAAATTAGTCAAATTCCATGTTGCCATGTTATGTTTTTCATTTTTAGATGCAGTAAAAAAAAAAGGAAAGAAAGAAAACAATTACATAACAAAGACACTGCATAACCCTCACTTATACTTAACTTGTTTTGCTGTGATTGCCACAACAGAGGCACCTAGCTCACAGAGACACACACACACACACACACACACAGAGGTGGCTACATTCACTGAGCTGTTTCTATTTCTGAATCTCCAGCCCACACTCATTAAAAAAACAGAGCACGCTAAAACAGATGCTGGACTGATTCATGTAAATTCATGTGGAGTTGTCAAAGCTAAATCTATTGGTATTCAGCTGAGGGGGTCACAAGATAAAGCGCTTCAAAATGGATCACTGTCCGGGTAAATGTAACGCCTAACATCAGCTTTGACTCGCATTAGCATCTGACAGCTCATATGTCTTTTCCCTCGTTTGAAGCATTTAAAGACTCACTTCAGCTTTGCCGAGAGATGTGCTGGCACGTTTAACATTCCTCAACAAATGTAACGGACGCCGGCTAGCTGGGAGTTAACTTGTTAGCTATTAACACTGGTCGTCATGAGGACTG
>JAJHUR010112632.1:672-48423 GCA_027495735.1 Lutjanus campechanus | reverse complement strand
AAAAAAAAAAGCCACGTGAAGGAGTGCGGGCCCCCCCCACCCCTCGCTTGAGAATGGGAGCAAGCCGAGGATTAGTGCCTTGCTGATCCTGGCAGCTGCAGACAACGCCGATACTGTTCAGAGGTGCCTGCTAGCAAACACATCCGCATAGCAGATTAAATGTTTTATTTATCCAAACATGTCTCAGAGTTAGAGCTGCTCAGGAGGTGGAAATAATCTCATTGGCTGGTTTGGATCTCAGTGGGCAGAGCCAAAGTCCATATCTTTTGGAAGGAAGGTCAGGTAAACAGATATATTGATTAGTGATGAAGTAATAATTTATTATGACATGGGATTCATGATGTTGGAAGGTCAGCTTATATAGAAAGCTATATTCCTATAGGTACTGCAGGTTATGATGGCTTGAATATGTTTTACTAACAGTAAGGAGCAGGACTGCGAGGCTTCATAATACTGGCTTTTCTTCTGCCTTGTTTTCTCATGCTGCGTGTCCAACCCTTGGCCATCGGCTTCCCGAGTCACTTCCCTGTAGATAATGATGAATCACTAGTTTGATATATTTGTGGCTCTAAGCAGGGGGGCTGTACCATGTGTTTGACATGCTGTGATCATCAGATAAATTTGGTTTAGATGAACAAGTAACCCGTGATCTCCACATTGCTCACTGTGGTCCTGCAAGGGTGGATTATGGGCATTTTCCTGAATTAGAGACATCATTTCTAGTATGTTATACAAGAGGAGATTGTCACGTCTGTCACTCAGACGTTAGCATGAACTCTAATCGCCCAGATTAGTTTTTTAGGCCTTAGAGTCACAGAATCTTTCTTATTTATTTTTATTTTTTTGTATTAGTTCAGACAGTTTAGATCTTGAGAAGTTGTTTGAAGTTTAAAAGGGTTTCAAGAGGTCTTTAAAGTAGAAGGTGGGCCTCCCCAGGGGGGCTTCAAACATTTTCAGGGGAGGCTCAGTAAATGGAAGTGTAAAATATTGCATAAGTTATTATATTAGTTATCAAAGGTTACATAGAGATCCCACAGAAAAGCCTAAATATGTGAGATTTGGTTACACGGATAGTCCAGAGGTACAGTAGTCTGGGGGGATTTTACACACTTTCCTAGAGTCAGAAACTAATAAATACCTTTGCACAGACCTTTTTTGGAGTCTGAAGTGAGGTCAAGCAGCAATATTAGGCTATCTTGCCTCAAATGTTTAGAATCTCTGGGGTCAAATAACATAATCATGATCCAATAGGCATCCAGGAATTGAACAGAAAAAGTCCTGAAGTCCTTTTGTTTGCCCTTGGAGACCAAAAATAGCAGAAGTGTAAGGAATAGTTTAAACAGGTGCAGATGTTAAGTTCAACTAATTAGTATTTAATCTAAATTGAATCACTTTCAAGGCCAAGGAACATTTCATGCTACATTATTTTGTGAGGATACAGGTGGACCTGCATTTAAAAAAGGCCTGTCAAAAGCAGTTTCCTAACTGTTTTCCTCAAATGCTAGGACTAACTAGCTCTGCATTGCAATATATTTGTAAGAGTATTGCTGTTTCTTCATTTTTACATCTTTTACATGGATCATCTGGTGAGTATGTCGACTTTATGCCTGGGACCTGCTAGCTTTAGCATCAGTCTTTTAGAGCAGCAGGGCATCTTGTAGCCATCAAGCTAAATTAGCTAGTTAACTACAGCTGAAAAAAATCTGTCAGCAAAAAGAACTTCAGATTGTCAAAGTGTAACACTAAACAAGATGTGGACCCAGATGCAGGCAGAGCAAAGCAGAAACTGTTCAAAAAGTGTTTTAATAAAAGCAACAGAATATACAAAAAGGTAGTTGCAAGGCTGGCAGGTAAAAAAAAAAATCTGGTTTCAGATGACATGTGCTGTATTTGCTAAGTCCCCATCCCCATGGAAAATAACAAACAGCCTCCGAGCTAGCAACCTACACGCTGAGAATGGCAAGTTAGCACCTGTTTGGTAACTGCATGAACATAAGCAAGTAAGCAGCTGTTACCTTTACTTTTACTGGGATTTAGCCATTTTAATGTGAGGATTCCCTTCCCACATGAAAATGTTCCACCAAAACAACTTCAACTCACTATTTCTGCTGCTGCATCCTGGGCTTAGTGTCGCACAAGATGACTGTGATTGGGATAAACGCGTTTTTTTTTTCCTCCTACAGCACAATGATAATGTGTGGAGACCCTGAGCCCTCTTAAAATACATTACAGTGACACTTTTTCAAATTGTCTAAAAGGGTGTGTGAATTGGTCATCCTGTTCAATATTTTTAGATCAAAAGCTGCCAAAGGGGTCTTAAAAAGTTGCTAAAAGTAGCGACAGAGCCGCCGGGTTGTCAGCAGCGTTCTAAACTTAGCCAGAAAAATGATGGGTCTTTGACTCTGCCCACCGAGGTTTTACTGAACCGCTGAGGATTGTTGACTATATAATGTATGACTACAGCTCCACTCTGTCTCCACATGCACAGTATAAGAAGAGAGAAATAGCAGGGGGGGGGTAAAGAGAGCAGGCTTTGAGATATTAATAGCTTAACTGAAATTTTAAACTTAACAATTGAACATGCATCTGATGCCTCTTAGACTTCTGAACAGGGTGATGAATGTTGGAGGACACCTCCCTGACGGACAGACTGGACACCAGCCTTTGCCCGTCAGTCGTGATTAAAGGCTTTAATTGATTTTGTTGTATTTAGAGTACATTAAAATGATTAGTTGACTAATTTACCTGCCAGCAATATGCCTCCTACATCCAACTGCATTACTCACAGAGTATATCCTTTAAATCTTTAAGACCTCAGATCATGTAAGGCCGTAAATCTTCAATCATTTATTAGTCCAGCTGTACATTTGCTATATTAGCAGTTTTTCCTTTTCTGGAGAAGGAGGGGGAGGGGATTGTAAAACATGCTTCTGCGAAGAATCCAGTGCTGACTGACTAAACTCAAATAAATCTCAGAGCGGAGATAAAGTGAATTCTGAGATGTTTGCTGAGATTAGGTCAGAACCCTCTTTACCCGTCTGCATCCCATGTACTGCTCGCCGGGATTATTTTTATCTGGAAGACTGTGGCTGATATCATTTTTCAAAGTGAGAATCCGCCAGCGCAGCATGAGTAATCCATCTTGGTTCCTCTGACAATTTCCTGTGGAACATGTGTGTGCTCTTTATTCCTGGAGGGATACCTCAGCACACAAGAAGAGATGAATATCTCTGGAAAGGGAAGAGACCAGGAGAGCAATTTGTGATTAAAGGAATCCTCTGGAAGTACGTACACAAACCTCTCCGCGGCCTGGGACGATAAACTCCCCGCTCCTCGCAACGCAATTACCAACGCAATCACATCATGTTCCACGGGCGGGAATTAAGACGTTCGCCCTCAGCCTGCTTCATTAAGACACGTTCCTATAAAAAAATGTACACTTTAACACAACATTTATTCTGAGAGGGTTCATTTGCACGGAGGTCCTTAGACAGTAGATTATGTGTGTGTGTGAAAAAGAGTTTCAGTTTTTTTTAATTGTAATTTTTTCATTATAGGCAGTGATAACAAGTTAACAGCACTGTCATGCCTGGGGACATTACCATATGTGATCCTGAGCACTTTATCCCCTTTATTGTTAAAATGAGACCAGATACCAAAATGTGTTGTTGTACATTTAATTATCTCAGTATTATGAAAATTGAAGCTTAACTTTTCCTGTTATTTAAAAAATAAATCTAGTAACTAATTCCTGGAGTGGAACATCCAATATTCAAATGGTCTAACACAGTGGTTCTCAAATAGTGGTCCAGGGACCCTTCATGGCTTATTTATATTTTTTTTATGTATAGTATTTAAGGTACACATTTCATTTTATGTGTGCACTATAAATAAAATGTACTTCTTCTTAATTCACTGTAAAAATAAACTTAAGTAAAAAAATCCAGGTTGCCTGAAAATTTAAAATTGACTGAATTTGAAAAGACAAGTCAAGGTAATTATCTTATGATTCAAAACAAATAAACTTGATATTAATTCAGTTGTACGATGTAAAACATGTTCAGTAAGCTTAAGATATTAAGTCGAACCAACAACTCTTCGGTCACATGGCCAAACATTACAAATAAATTAGATTCTTTTTTTATTTTTTTTTAGATTGATTTGATTATCGTCATGTTCGCAGTGTTTTCATTATTGTGAAAACAAATTATGATTTACAATAAAAAAACAAGATGCATGCTGGGAAGGCTGATCATGTTTCTTTAGAAACTTAATTTAATGACTTGATTGAACTCTGTACAGTACATTCATTCAACTTCATTATTTGAAGTCAAAAGTTCTGAAGTGTTATGAAAATAAACACTACATATTTAAGTTTAATTAACTTGAATAAATAAAACATGTATGTGTACATGTATGATTTTTAAAAGGTGTGTGTAAATGTATGTTTTGGGTATTTGCGTCTTAATATATGTCTAATATCTTTCCAGTACATTTATCTTGTGTTGTTCTTTCACAACTAAGTAGAAGCGTAAAAAAAAGAAAAATAGGGCTTCCTCAAATTATTCCAAGGAACATACATGAGGGCTTCCCCAGTACATTTTCTATCTTGTAAGGGATTCTTGGTTGAGAGAATAAATGAGAACCTCTGGTCTAACAAACTGTTGTACTGTTAGTAATTCATCCTAGCTGTTGAGGCGATGGGGAGGAATATTCCATCTCCCTGCTTACCTCATGGTAACACACTTTTGCAGTAGCCGTAGTGTGCA
Source organism: Lutjanus campechanus (assembly GCA_027495735.1). Lineage (NCBI taxonomy): Eukaryota > Metazoa > Chordata > Actinopteri > Lutjaniformes > Lutjanidae > Lutjanus > Lutjanus campechanus. The sequence goes on along the minus strand of JAJHUR010112632.1, from coordinate 43,654 downwards.
TTTAATAGAGTAAGAGATTAATACTTGCGTCGCAGCCCAGCACCCCTGTCCCCTGGCCGTGTTTTTATAAAGCAACAATATTGCCAAAGAAGCTTTAATGCTAGCCGGTGCCCTGGAGACAAGTGTCAATACACAGCGAACCAAAAGGGAAGTCATTTCAAGTATTGCCTGCAACATACTCCACTGTTAATGTAGCTGAATGGAAAAAAAAAACCCAAAAAACACAGCACATAAGCCTGCTTCCAGTTGAAGAGCATGCCTTTGTTAAGACCCGGAGAATGAGTGCTTATTTTGTGTCAGTCATTCTTAATCATTGGCTCTGTCTTAAAGCGAGAGCTCCCTGCAACAGCGGTCACAAAGGCTCTTGTTATATTGTTGTTGAGCGTTGATTGACGCCTCCAAAAGATGCCTGTCAGACGGGCATTTTCTAGCCGATTGATGGTAATTGTCTGCAAGGTACAGTGCTTTTGTACGGCTCAAAGACTGCTAGGGTAAACTGTAATCGAGCTCCCTAATAACTTCCAACACTGAGGGAGTGATTTGTGCCCCCTTTATTTGGCTACCAGGCATTTTTCATCATGTGATCAGGCTGAGCACTGACTCACTGGCATATTTAAAGCACAAGCCTTAGCGTTTTTTGTTTTTTTTTGTTTTTTTTTACCTGTACAGTATTTCTCCATCCTGCTAACTGTCATCTTGCTCACAGCTCTCCACACTTGTCCTGTAACATTATAAATACTCCAAAAATTAAACCCCAGAGCATCTGAAGCATGTTAGATTTGACATATCCGTTGCTCAGCCTGTAATAAGACACTAGTCACATGTAAGAGAACATTATCTGGTCATACAGTGTCTCATACAGTTTTATGGTAATATAGTCATTTATTAAGCTCCACTTTTGGACCTTTGTAAGTATACAAAGTTGTGAAAACTAAACAATGACATTTAATAGGTCAAGGCTAATTTTAAAATTAAGAGCATCGTGACATACTTTTTATATTTTTGGGGTCAGGTTTGTTTAAGTATTCAGTGGCCCTTTTCATGTATTGAAGAGATCCAGGTAACCAGCACAGCTGGCAGGTTTAAACCAAAATCATATATTCTGTGAGGGTCCGCGAGACATAAATTTTGTCATCAGGGGTTGCAGGTGTAGGCTTTGACATCCGTGTACTTCCAAATTGTTGTGATGGCACAGACTTGACGATACTGTGCCCACAAGGCCACTATGCTACAACAAACAAAAAAATACCATCTGCATGTGTGTGGAATGCATTCTCCAAGTGGACAGAAAATAGTATAGACAGAACTACTCAGCCTCTTTGCTGTCTATGGCAGTCCGTGTATGGGTCCATTTGGGAGTGTGTTCAGGCCTTTACTGTGAGACAACTGTCTCGATTTGCTTGATGTGCTTCATGCCAAGTCAAAATATAGAGCTAAGGCTAATATGAATGTCATTCCCCTTTAGGTTTTTTGCCTATGGTAGCACTCGAAAGTCAAGATATCACCAGAGTTATTATAATTTGTTGTGGGGAGAACATGAATATCTTGATCAAATTTCATTCAGAATTCATCCATCAGTTGTTGGAACATTTAGCTCAAAACCACAACTTTCTTATTGATGGGCCTATAGAAGTATTAACTTAGAGGGTCCAGGTTGAGTGTGGCCAGAGGTAAGAACAGGTTCACACCAGTCTTGTTTAGTCTGGTTGAAGCAAACCCAGGAGTGTTTAACCCCTTGGTGCAGTTCCTTTGGGATCACCGGGCTCGAACTCCGGTCAACATCTTTCTGGCCCACGTCGAAGGGGTGGTCTCTGGAGCGGTTCGGTTCTGGTGTGAACACCATTTGAACCAATCATAGAAACATACCACTGTTTGTGTCATTTCATTGGTTAAAAAATGTTTAGTTAAGTTTAGTAGCATGTTTGCTACCAAACTGTGGACTGGCAGGGGACAAACCTGGAAAATGCCTCAAGTAGCAGACTTATCTTGATATATCTATTGTTTTTGCAAGTGGTTTGGTTCCATTTACTCTTTCTTGCTTGTTAAATGTAGTTTGACATAGCTCTGCATTTAAAATTACCTTAGAGTTAATCAGCTCCCAATCTCGGAATGAGACAACAATTTTTCTAGGGACAAAGGCGAATGACTCGGGGCTTCTGTTGTAGCCAGCAGATATCCACGTAATTAATATCCCAGCCAAGACTTCCTCTTCCATGCGTCATCATTTATGGTCTGATTAGGAACTTTTTGTCTGTGTTTTAGGTGCAGACAACAATTCGGCTAATCTCTAACTGATATCTGCATATTCAGTCATTCTTCATAACCACATATCCTTGAAGAGTCACAGGGGGCTGAATTGTCATCAAACGATAGCTGATGGGTTCCGAGATTACATTTCAGCAAATTTGTTCCACCTCTTTTGCGCTCTGTGATTGGTCAATACTACTCACACAACAAACGGACTACGATCAGGAACCAAAAGGCTTGCGATAGCAAAATCTTGTCCCTTGCCTCCAGATTCCGCATTCATCCATATGCAAATATCTGTTAACAGAGATTAATCATCTCCAATCATAGAGCCATGTGGTGATGCTCTGATCATTTGCTGCAGCTCATGATCCATGTGACAAGGTGAGAGTCATTGGTACAGGTCTGAGTACAGCCAAAATCAATATCAATTACACCTATATCGGAGACTTGTCAAAACTAAATGCCCAGGTGTCCCTGTCTCACCAACGTGAGCCAAACGCTTTGTTGTTGGAAAGAACAATGGAAAAAAAAAAAACAATCAGGAGCATAGCTGCTTTGTAGTCTCTAATTGACCGTTAACCTTGATGTTGACAACTTCACAAGAAAAGAGAACGCACATTTGTTTCGTCATGATGCCGCATAAAGCAGACATCTGAGAAGTTGTACCACGGCTGCACGGCGCTCGGCAGGTCTTAGCGTCCTGGGTCTACGCCGCACAGCTGGGCTTGATTTATGCCGCTGACAAGGCCGTTTCTCTCCAGCACGGCACACTGTGGGGAACCTTAGGAGAGACAGCCTTTCAATTTATCTCAGACGGCCCCTCCCCCCCACCAACACACACACACACACTTCAGGGTTTTTAAAGCAGTCAAGAGCATAGATCAACACCTGAAGTTGGGTCCCACCCCTTGTCCCCCCGGCTCAGAGGATATGGTGACCTCGCCTCTTTTTCCGCACACGCGCCGCATTACAGCCCCTTTCGCCTCCAGTGCTGTTAGCAACACTGACGTTTTGATACAATTATGATTAGAAACATCACCTGCAGGTAGGTCGATGATGGTCAATGCGGGTCGGAAATAGTAACACCTCAACCTTATCTGTGAGCTTACTGCGCCTGGCAAACACAATATCAAACACATCCCCTGCAGTACCTTTTTTTCCACACTTACTTTTTTCCATTTAGTCAGACTGGGGTATTTGGAAGTGAATGGCTGCGATGGCGAGTTGAGCGGGCTGTGTGTGCACTGAGGCAGTAATCTCTGTGTATAGAGGGCCTGAGCTGAGACTAATTATATGGTGAAATCACCGTAAGCTTGTGACGATCTCTCTTCCTGTGGTCTCATGGCTGAGTAATTCCACTGATAGAATCTTAACCCCTATTTTCACAAGCCTGTTTTATTTACCCTGTTAATTAAGTAGAGACGGATACAGGCCTCCACCCCGCAGTCATGCCACCAATCAGCCGTGGCATCTCGGAGTCACTAAGTATTCATGAGCGGTCCTGTTTGAAACTCTCAAATCAGAATCTAATCTGTGATTAGGCGTATTGTTTGTATGTTGAATTTTTATGAGGGCTCTCCCATTCTTCGACAGCATTAGCCAGTCAGTGTGTTTATGTCGAAAGCGAGCTAACATGATTTTACTATTTGAGCGCGAGGTTCCTGCTGTTGCCATTAGAAACACAGGCCCGCACTTAGTTCAAAGCCGCCGCTCTCGATGCACAATTTTCTTGCCTTTTTCCCGCGACTCATTATTTGGATTGTGACAGTTTCCTCTCACAATGTAGAATTTATCAAACAGATCAAAGACGAAATATGTCTGAATGAAACATCAAAACAGGGCTTTCAAGTGCCTTTTTGATTGCGAGGGAGCTTACAAAAAGCCAACGTCTGCATCTGTTAACAGCGTCTCAGAGAGAATGTAAGGAAATAACACAAACAGGCTTTTACTTTGGACGGCGCAGGCTCTTTTCCCGCGATTTCCACTTCACAGTGCCCGTGATGGCTGCTCCGTGACTGATGTTATTTGTCTCTTTCATCTTGTCACAGAGCAGAGGGAGGATCAACACTGTACAGCCCCTGTCCTCGGGAGGCTTGATCTTGCCCAAAATCCACACACCTGTGTTTTTTGCGGAGGGGGGATTACACGAGTGCATTTGGCCACCTCGCCTTGTTCAAAAATAATCACCGCCTTTTAGGAGAATTATTGCTGTGTCCATTAAACCTGTGCGAGGCAAGGGATGAAAGGAGTGGCACTTGTGTTCATCTCACGTGTGAATTATTGATACCTGCCCCTCCGCTTGCTTCTCCCGGGATGGAGGTGGGAAATGTCTCCTCACATAATGGGCACATCGCGCAGACATGTTGTCTGGGCCGCGGCAGGGAAAGAGGGAAGGCAGGAGCAAAACTGAAACGTGTTAATAGTAAAGCCTCCATCTCTTATTCACCACTGCTGCGCCTCGCTCGACTTATACTGTATTTGACCTCATCTGCCTCATCTCTTCCATTAGTTTCAGACTAAAACGCAGGGCACTTGTGCAGACAGCCGGTCTGCTCCTCTCTCTGTAATATCAGTGAAAGCAAAGTGCCTCCCCAGTTGCTTCAAAAAAAAGGTAGACGGTACGGTGGATGGCTAGGAACAGTCTCGGCCCTGCAGGAGGGCTACTGAGGATTTAACTCTCTATAAGAGCCATTGTGCCCACATGCAGCACCACTTGTTCGCTCTTCGCAGAGCCTCCTCTTACAAGATACATGGTGCACATGGTCACATGATAGCTGTTTTGTCCCTGAGGATAAGGGGATTGTGAATACACAGAGCCCAGTGCACAAATGCAGGTATTTAGTTATGTTGAGGTATCGCTGTGAGCCGTGTGCTGGTTAACTTGAACTGGGTCAAAGCTTGTTCTAGTTAAAATAATGTTTCCTCCTTTATTTCGCTCTGACTGATAGCAAGAAGGTCACCAGTTAAAAGGATAGTTTGAATTATTATAAGTGGGGTTGTATGAGGTATTACCTACAGTAGATGGCAGTGAACATACCACAGTTTGGAGAAGCAGCAGGAGTACAGGTGGAGGAAGCTAAGCAATGTACAGCTGTGGACAGGGTCAGCAGCAAAACATGTTTTAGCCACCTGAAAAAAAGATGTCATTAAAGCAGCAGAAATCTTCAGTATAGTTAGCTTGATGCAGTATATCTATTGTTTTTTTGCAAAGGGTTTTAAATTTAGCACCAGCGTTAATCCTCCAATCTCAGAACCCATCGGCTAGCCTCTGGGGGAAACAGCCAGTGTTTCGGGGATTCCAGTGTAGCCAGTGGCTATCCTGGGTAAGGCTTCTCTTTCATGTGCCTTTCACTTTTTAAAGGCATATTTGAAACTTTTGGTTTTGGGTGTTTTAGGTCCAGACAACATTTTGGATAATCTTTATAAGCAGATATCTGCATATGAATGCAGATACATTTTTTAAAAGGCTAATAAAAAGCTAAATGTTCATCAAAAAATCAATAACAGTTTAAGTTTATGCTACGTGTAGAATATTTTCCCTGCTTTACCTTGCCGTCAGACCGCCTTTTCCAACATGAAACCGCTGTTATCTGTTATACAAGCTAAATATCTCTCTGACCAAGCCAGCCAGACTCCTTTGGCAAAAACTGAAATTTTACCTTGCAGAACACATGCTGGTCTACCACTGCGTCTTTCAGTTAGTTTGTTTGTATGTGACTTTGATGTTTTAAACGGTTAGTTCGGATTCACCAAAGTCACACAATAACACAAACACACCAACCTATTGAGGCAGCAGCAGACCAGCAACTCCTGTGTTCCGCGAGGTAAAGTTATTGATTTTTCCAATGGAGTCTGGTGGCTTTGGAGACAGTGATATTTGGCTCATATAAGAGTTCCTCTCTGTCAAAAAAGGCTGTCTGAGGGCAAGGTAAAAGTGTGAAAATATTCTGAGAGTAGCATACACTTAAACTGGTACTGTTTTTTTAGGTGGCTAAAATACTGTACCTTTTGCTGCTGTTGCCTGTCCACAGTAGTACTCCTGCTGCTTCTCCAAACTGCCAACTGCCATCTACTGTAGGACATACACTGACTATGGTTAAGTACCTCATACAACTACACTTCAAATAATCCAAACTTTCCCTTTAAAGCATTGTTATTACACAAACCTTTCTTAGGGGGGATTCCTATGTGTGGTGTGGTGGAAAGGTAAGAAGTGTTCTTAATTCTATTCAAAGTCCCAACTGTTTTTATTGTTGGAACATGATGTTTCATTACATTTGCAGGAATGTTTGGACAGAATTTAATAGATTTATAGTCCCCATTAAAGTTAAAGGAAATTATTTTAAAATTTAGCAGAGATATTATCGTACTAAAGTTTCATTCCCATTTTTAGACCCACTTTATGTTCCTTCTGCAAAAAAGATACTGAGTCCTTTTCATTTATTTTTTGTCTGTAGGCTTATTAATCTGAGAGACTCATATGGTCTGGGTCCCTTTTACAGACAGCATGGCCTTATTTTTGAATATAGTCTGTGATGTTGAAAACTAGATAAAAATTGTTATGTCTTTTTGGCTCAACATAATCACAAGGCCAGATTTCTTCAGCTTCCTCTGAACAAAAAAAATATTTATGTTGAACTTGGAACATTCTATGAAACTGTCTGTAGGGTGTTTAAAAAGAAAAAAAACTTTAAAATAGGACTGCAAATTGTAAGCGCTTTCCTTGATTGATTATTGGTAACACTAACGATCAATTGATTGATTGCATAACATAAACATTTCGCTCATATCAAACAATACCAAATGCGTTTCTTTCCTCCTCTATCAAAGCTTTATTTCCACAGTAACATGGTGCATACTCTCTGACAGCATTACATAGCCTATGAAACATGTAAAGACAAAAATGCCTGCACATTAAACACATATACTTTGAATATGAGATAACATGCAGAGCACTTATAAAATAATATTTCAGGTATTTATTTGATAGTAGATCAATTAAACTTCACCTGATCGATCAAATTCTTAACAATCATGGATTTATCATCATCAATAATAGTAAGTGAAAATAATCTCTTGAGAAACATTGTGGACAACATTGCCACATGATTTAAGTTCCCTTATTTGTTTTTTTTTAATTTTCATTAGGTTTTTTTTTGTTTCTTTTGTTTCTTTCTTTGTTTCTGTTTCTTTTTACGATGTCTAATTTGTTTTTCTGCTTGTGTTTTTTTGTGATTAGTTTATTTTATTTTTTCACAAATACTTAATGGGAGGACATATGTAATGTGTCAGCAGCTCAGTATCAGCAGTTCCACAAAGGAAAAGCACAGGTCTTCATCAGAGACAACAATTCATTACTCTCATCAGCCTATTAGCAGAGACGAGCATTTTCAGCGACAGAACTGGAAATATAAAATGGAGACCTTGACGAGTCACAAACACAACACGGACCTCTTTGAGATGTTTGAGGTAGAGTGCAGGGTCCTTTCCAATGACTACAACACCCTCCAGCTGGATAATACAGAGATAAAACTGCACTTCAAAAAGAAGCTCACAGCAGAGAGGAGAGAGAAAATGGCCCTAAGTCAAGAAATTGACAAACTTGAAGAAAGCGCTTAAGCGAGTTAATGCCATGAGCGGCAACGAGGTGACCAGTGTGGAGGTGGTCTCCTCCTCAGCTTTGGAGGCACCTTGCCACAACCTGGAGGTCATGCAGTCAACTGAATACCAGATGCTTGCAGCTCAACTCACACTGGAGAAAATGAAGCAAGAGCAAAACATTGCAGAGCTCAACCATCAGGACCAGGTAGAGAGGGACTTGTGGGCCAAGGCCAAGGCCAAAGCAGATGAAGCTGTTGGCATTGTAGATGAACTCATGCAGAAACTAGTGGCAATGCACGAAATCTCAGATGAGCCCTCCGTTACAGCAAAAATGCTCGGTGCTGGGGACAAAACAAAGGTGGAGGACCTGTACCTGGAAATTCAGGAGTTTAATAAGAGTCTTCAGAAGGAAAGACAATTAAGGGCCCAAGCAGAGGCCAACAAACTTGAGGTGATCAAGGTTGCAGAGGCACTTTGCAAAGAAGCAGAGGAGACAAAGACTTGATATGACAATGCAACCAACAAGTACAAGGGAGAGAGGAAGGAGAAGGGTGTTCTCCAACAGGAACTTGTGGACCTGCTTCAGAAGCAGAATGACCTAAGGTACCAAATGGAAACAAGACAGTCGAAGAGACTTTGAGGTCATGGAAGCTCTTTGCAAAGAATTGGCAGAGTTGAAAAGGGTCTCCGAGGGCCACTCAGCCAAAAGGCCACCAAGCTGAAAGTGAAAGAAAATAAACAGAAAGGTCAACACCACGAGATATTGTGTCTTGGTCAAAAGCTTGGGAAGGAGATGGAGTTGAGGGCCCTTGCAAAAGCAGACAACCGTGACACTATAGAAGTTACGGAGGTCCTTTGCAAAGAAGCAGAGCATGTAAAGAGTTGCTGTGATCATGCCCTGCAGATACGCAATCAAATGCAGAAGAGCCTTGAGGATGCAAAAAAAAAACAGGTTCAAGGCAGGGAAGAAAGAAAAGAATGGTCTCCAACAGGAAATTGTGCTGCTCCAGAAGCAGAATGACCTAAGGGACCAGAATGAGACAGTCAGTCTAAGGGACTTTGAAATCCTGGAAGCTCTTTTCCAAGAAAAGGCAGAGGCGAAAGGGGTCTCACTCAAACTCTGGCAAACTCTTGCCACCAGGATAGAAATGGAAGACAAGCGGCAGAAAGGTCACTGGCAGGACATAGCGGAGCTCATTCAAATGCTCGAGAAAGAGATGGAGTCAAGGTCCCGGGCAGAATCTGACACACTTGAGGCCAGTTGTGAAGACACTTTGCCAAAAAATGGAGAAATGCTAAGTGTGCTCAAGGTCTCAAGATGGTAAAGCAGAGGCTGACAAATTTGAGGTGGTCAACGCAGAGGCACTTTACACAAAAGCAAATAAGTGCTCTGATAATGCCCTGCAAACGCCTAGCACAATGGAGAAGAGCACTGAAGGATGAGTCCAACAAGTAGATAGCAGAGAAAAAAGGTGGCCTTTAACAGGAACTGCAGTGTTCAGTTAAACTACCAACCAAACAAGCAAATGAACAAAGAAACAGGCAAGCAAGCAAACAAACAAACAAGCAAACAGGCAATCAAATAAACAAACAAGTAACCAAGCAAGCAAACAAGCAACCAACCAAACAAACAAATTTACAAGCACCCAACCACGTAAGCAAGCAACCAATCAAACAAACAACCAATTACCCACCCAAGCTAGCCGCATCATCCTCAAAAATTTTCTTAAATAAAAAATCTGAAATCTTTGAAAACAAACAGACAAACAAAAAGGACAATATAGAATAAATTGCACACCAGTGAACACTCAGCAAAGCAGAGAGAGCTGTTTAATAGTTGCATGGTTGTATGGCCTGGTCCATAATCCTAAAATCTAAAAAATATGTAATAGAACCATTTGGAGCATCCCTGATTATATTAAGTATGATGTCTATAAGTTCTGTTGTAGCAACCAAATCGTTTTGTCTGTTATCTTCTGCAACACACAACAATCAACATGTAGAAAAACACAAAACTCTTTTTTCTTCAGAACTGAAGTACTGCATTTATTTCTGCCCTTCTAAATGATACAGGGGACGTAGATACCTAAGAAGAGCTGATCCAACAGAGAGGATTAGACATTTCTTAGTCTCAGCATTCCAGAGTTCTAACACATGCATATGTGGTAAAAACTTACTTTACTATCACCTTTAGTTCACCATTTCCTTTCATTAGACCCGCTTTGCTGTATATACAGAGCTCCAGCAATGCAATGTAATTAATGTATAGTAGCTGTTTTAATTATGCTTACTCTGCTCGGGTCTATGGTCAGTTGTAGGACTATGGTGCCATTTAATGGGCCATTTTCTTCAAATTTATCGGCCTCCGGCTCTGATGTCATTAACTGTGGGCCATCCCACACAGCGATATGCTCCTCATGTAACTGATGGCCATTGTTGGCTACTCTGCATTCAGCACTTTTTCTCTCAGCCTGATATAAACCAAGAAGCCCCCACTCAGCAGCACCATGTGGTTTAACAAGTAGATTCTCTTACACTAACTGTCTCTGCACTTTCTTATCACCCCCGCCGCCACTTGAAAACGACCCGATGTAGACAGTGAAGCTGGGGGGGAAATATCACACTGTGTCACACTGTATCAGCCGCATTTCGCGAGTACATCCAGTTTAACGCATCACTGGTGCAAACAAGAAAACACCCCGCTCACATAAAAGCAGTGAAGGCTGATGAACTGCTCCCTGTGTCATGTGTCATTTAGACTTCTGCTGTGGCTATTAAACTCCTCTCTGTTTCAGCTCAGACTGCAGCATCAATTATCTTTGACTGTCAAATGGCTGTTTTGAATCAATCAAAAGCAGTAGAGGAATGCGTTAAAGCTGATTTAAGGGAGTGACATCAGTGTAGGCAGCTAGTGTGCTGACACACAGGCTCTGTTGCTTTGAATTTCAGTCCTGTTGAGCTGTTAATTAATGCAGTCATGTTAGTATTTTAATAAAGGAGGAAGATATTACTTAAATTAGTGCTTTACAGTTAAGGCAGTGAATATAGAGGGTAAAAGGAATAGCCAAGAACCTGTCAGATGAAAGGGCTTAAATCTGACTTTTCTGAAATATTGAAGCGGCTATCATCAATAGTTTCACGTTAACTGTGGATCCCATGGCTGCTGGAATTATCATGTGACTCTGTAGTTCTATGAAGCTTCATAGCAACTTGGATGTTTTTGTTTTTGCTCAGATAATTTACTTTTTTAGGTTTACTGTCTTTACGCTCATAGTGCAGTTTTTAATTGAAGGGGTTTAAATCCTGCTATTGTTATTACTATCACTTACTGTGCTTTTGGAGATCTGTTACTGTTTACAAAAGAGTTTAAAGCTGTAGCTGTTTTTAAACTCAAACCAAATTGCATCACTTTAGCTAAAGACCCAAACACATGATCCGCGGTAAAAACACTTAATGCTGGTTGTCCCATTGTTTTCCTGTGGAAAGAGTGCTGGCACCCGACTAAGCTGCACCGCTACCCTCGGTGTGGTGCACCGACCGGATCTGCCGCTGACCTCATTTGCTGCTGACCTTTCAAAGCGCAACCAATGAGATAACAGCTGTAATGTGACGACGCAGCCAGAAGAGACCACAGATGTCTGGAAGTGACACAAGCAGAGGAGACAGTGGTCAAGTCTTGAAGGGAACCCCAGACCCGCGGAACATCTCACGAGAGTGATCATTTTAACGTTTCTTCAACGTCACAGTGAAGGAACAACCAACAAAAAATTTGTGAGAGTTTCGCAAATCAAGGGTTCCCTTCCAGGCACAAGTGAAGAAAAGGGTTAAAAACAGACTACAATCTCACTCGTAAACATAATGCTTGGCGAAATGTGAGCAGTCAGGTCGGGCGATAAGATTTGTGAATCATATAGTTAATGATTTTAGCTAAATCCAGAGCTAAAGGTCGCTTAGCCGTTCGTATACCAAGCAGACAGGACATAGCTGTTGTAATGCTGTGCTTTGCCTCTCTGCGCCCTACCTCACACTGAGTCTTATCATGCTTCATTTCACAGCACAGAAAAGGGAAGATGCTGCCTGCCAGCTAGTGGCAGGTAGCTGCGTCACATTTTAGGCGCAATAGTTAACTGACATTGTACATTAATAAAATGTTAGTTAACAGACAAGTATTTCTGGTGTGACTAGAGAGGGTAACAAACAACAACTAGTAGTTGTAGCAGGTAAAATCTAAAAAGACATGAATAAATGTGCAGAGTGATGTTTTTCTTGGCCACTTGGGGGCAGTGCAATACGTTTACATATACAGCAAACACGGAGCAACATTGTAAGTCATTTGGATTTGCAGTTCTGGCTACATGATGAATGTCAAGCATTCCTTGTTGCTCTGCTTTGGTCTCTAACAGCCCGTTCTCATTCCCAACCTGTCAAATAGTGACATTTTGTCACCTCTCTGCAGCTCATACAGATGCTCACAGTAATAGACACACCAGGCTTTTGAGTGACTTGAATGTGAACCCATCTGTAGCTGTATGAGACTCACCGAACTGTCAGCAGTATAAGTTGGCATCTGAAGGAGGTTGTGTGGATGGATGGGTCAAACAGTCATAGGACTTTCACCCGAGTTTGGGGTTCTATGTGAAAAACAAAGCATTATTAGAAGACACATATTTAACACAACATATTTATTGTAACCCCAAACATGATCTTATCCCATGTAGTCTTTTTGCCTAAAGCTATCCAAACTGCAACTATGTCACAATGTTAACGATGTGATAAAAAGACTTTGTGGCATGATGTCATAGAGCTGTTGAAGGGTACCTTTTGCTTCAGTATCAGATGCCGAGGCGCGGTGAGAAAACATCGGTTATGTGATGACTTGGGATGAGAACGGGTTGTCTCTAGCAGCTCCTGAGACAAACTTTTAGCTGCTAAGTGCTGCACTATTGTTTTTTAACAGCTTTACTGTCTGTCTGTCTGTTAGTCAGTTAGTTTATCAGAGCTTTTTTTTTTTTTGTCGAAAAGAGTGGGTGCGGTTAGAAACGAGGTTGATGAGAGCTGTGAGAGTGAAACATAGCAAAACAGTGAAGTTGTGGAGCGTAAACCCAAAAACGATGTGAAAGATGCTAAAACATTTTGTAAAGCTGTTGAAAACTGCCAAGTTGGGTGAATTCTCTGTTTGTCACCTCGTGCAACCTCTTTTACATTACAGCAGTCACATTTCACTTATTGTTGACAGGAAAATATTGACTGTTGCAGCTTTAAGTGTTAATGCGTGTCCCTGCACATTTGCAGAATAATGCACACGTGTCTGCGTATATAAATGAAGAACTGTCGATGAGCAAAATCACCCGTGACCTTGTAGTTAATTCTTCAGTTTGCTCGAATCTCCCTTAATGCCGTCTAACAGTGGCTGAATCTGTTTGCTCTGACTCCTTTGACTCCGCTCATAGGTGAAGAGAGCAATTTACCGGCCACACATCATTTTACCCTCTCTCACAATCAGGCTGACGCCGTTTCATATTTACAGTCCGCAGACTCAGCAGAGTATTTCAGATAATTAAAATTCAGCGTGCTTTTGATGAGGTGGTCCACCCTTGATTTCCCACAGTACCTTGCTTTCAAGGGCACAATTTCCATTTTTGCTTGTTATTTAGAAAATGTCAAGTTTTGTTAGGGCCTTTTGACCTTTTTTGAAGCACTTGTGGCCATCGCATAAAGGGCATGAAGCCACTGTTGTCCTAGATATCTTGAAGTCATGTGCTGAATTAATCACCCCTGAAAAATACAGTCCTATTTCTCATCGTTGTCATCTGCAAGACGCAGAACTTAATTAGAGACACTGAGAAATGTTCTTTGCTGTGTTAGTCACTTATCTTTGCTGCTTTGTCCATATAAATTTTACAATATATGCATAGCAGCATTTGTAACTAGTAATACAAGCTGTTGCTGCAGCCATGTTATAAATTAAATTTGCCTTATTTTTTTACACCAGGGTCTCCATTCTTGGCAACGGTAACCTTCGGATCTGGAACGCGACCAAATCCGATGCAGGTCTCTACACCTGCATGGCAAGAAACCAGTTTGGCGTGGCAAGCAGCACAGGAAGCATCACTGTTAAAGGTATTTCCTTTTTTCCTCTTTCCATTTCATCACTGTCTCTTTTGCGGTTCAGTCAGCAGGGACCCTGACCAATAAAGCACCGGACACCTTTTCTCAATGCATGCATGTTTTTTCCACTCACAGTGCGCGTAGTGTAGCTTGATATTCTGCTCCTGGAAAAAAAAAAAAAAAAAAACTAACCTGAAGTGTTCAATTTCATAAATAAAACATGACCAACATAGAGAGGAAGGACACCGATTTGTGAAGCCTCCAACCACTTCACTCTGCCCGTCTTTTGATAAGTCATGAGGAGCAGGGCTTTTTTTTTCTCTCGGTGCTGTCATCACTGGAGAAACAGACACACCTCGGATGCTATGTCTGTTTGCAGAGGTGTCGAAAACAGTCAGTTCACTGACTTGGTGCCTCCAGTACTGTCAGAGGATATGCGGCGTGAAAAAGGCCAAAAGTGTTGTAAGATCATCTGGGCGGAGGGTTGCATTTCTGCACTGATATCGTGACTTATTACACTTCACAACAGAGAGAAGGAACTTTTGGTAACACTTCATTTCAAGAGTTGTGCATAAGACTGATATGAAAGCATCATAACCATGACATAACACCTGTCACGGACATGGAGGAATCTTTATGGATGTTTATGACTGTTGTCATCAAAGGTTTATTGAGGTTTATTGGCAGAATATAGGAGAAATAGAGTAAACAATTCATGATTATGTTTTGATTAGTGTATAATTGACTAAAATAAGAATTGTTGTGTTTCTGTTACCTTAAAATGAGCCACTTACATTCACAGAGGGTGAGATTCCTCTTTCACGGAGTCCGCCAGATTGAACCGTCAAGTTTCTACAGTATCCCAGAACAAGACAAATCAAACACTGGCTCTAGAGAGGTCCTTGAGGGGTTTTTTCACAAGTTTCATGGCCCTCTTCTACACCGGGGGTCAGCAGCCACTCCAGTGGCTCCCCGTTGCTTTGACAAAAAAATTTACACTGTTATATTTTCACATTTTAATTTTCATTTATCAGTTTTGTAGGCCTAAAGCGATTCTTATAATCTCCAATTGTAGTTTTAATATTTTGTCGACGAAAATGTGAGATATTCTATGCAAAGCTCTGCAGCTTTTCGTCTAAATTTTGCCTGTGGCTAGTCTTGAGTCTCCTTAGGCTAGATGTGGTTGCCAAATCCAAAAAAGAAAAGTCTCAGAGAAAAATGGGGAATTTAATACTTGCAGCTCCAAACAGATTTTTTTAATCTTCTTTTTTTCTCTTTTTTTTTTGGCCAAAAACTGCTCTTTTGAGAGTAAAGCTGAGCCCACCCTCAATCAAGGACACAGGCATTTGTTCTGACTATCACTGACCCTCTGTGTTTTATGTGGTTGTGTATAGCGCCTCTAAAGTCCACACAAGATTTCAAGATTTCAATTACGAAACTGAGAATGTCATTGATTTCATTGCACCTGTCGGGGTTAAATCATCCTCTGGTAAACAAAAAGCTCCATGGAGAAACGCTGAATCAATAATGATCCAGAAGAGGGAATGCCAGAAAAATTAGTGTAGAAAAATGAAAAGGACTAAAAATCCTTTTTCTCCAACATCATCAGTAGCAACAATGTCAGTAATGAAATACCTTTGATAGATCAATCTCCCCACACCAATTACATCTGAACTCCTTTCCACTGAGGCATGCAAGTTTGCAGACTACTAAAAAAATCACTTCAAGTTATTAATCAGCCATTAAACATTCAATGTTATGCTAAAAAAAAATACCATCCACAATCACATGGAAGGAATACGGTAAAAATGGCAAGATTTAGTGCCATTGTTGACAGAGCTCTGGATGAAATCGTGCAGCATCTTTCATCCACCTGCTGTCTTGATGTTCTACCAACAAGCTTCTTTAAAAATGTCTTCAGCTGTTTGCTGACAGTTTTACTGCAGATGGTCATTAGCTCTCTATCATCAGCTAATTTTCCTGCAGCCTTTTAAACTGCAGTCGTCAAGCCTCTCCTAAGAACGAGTCGTCTGGATGCATGTGATTACCAGAAACAGACCAACATCAAATGCCGTTAATAAAATAATTGGAAAAAGTCGTCCACTAACAGCTAAGTAACTTTTTATTCTCAAATTGTTAACACTGAAGCTTGATTTCAGACCACCCGCAGTACTGAGACAGCTCTCATTAAGGTTGTCATTGATATTAATTCAGAAACTTATTCAGGCAAGATTTCAGTTCTAGTCTTAATAGACCTAATGCTGCTTTTGGCAGAGTTGAGCATGCAATAATCAGAATCTTTATTTATCCCTGTGGGGAAATTGGTCACGTTACAGATGCTCCGAATCAAGGATAGAAAAATATGTAGCAATTATAAGAAACAGAAAATAGAAAATAGGTCTGTAAAAATATGTACAATCTACCGCAATATATAGAAATAGAATCCAGCAATAATAGAACAAAATATATATAAGAATACGTAAAAATATGTGCCTTATTCTCCAAAACGGCAAAAAAAATATACAACTGTTAATTATGCATCTGAGCCTACTAACATTATGTCTGGGGTTCCCCATCCTTGGACTTCTTCTATTGAACATTTGCATGCTCCCCTTAGGCCTCATGTTTCAAAATAATAACATCAACTATTATAATTATGCAGATGACACCCACATTTACCTTGATCTGTCACCAAGCAACTACAGTCTCATATTCTCTCTGCAAGGGTGTGGAACAAATAAGTTAGTGGATGTGCCTGAACTGATGTAACTTTGTTTATCACAATAAAAAACAAAAAAACAAAAAAAACCCAAAGTGATAAATTGGTTACAGAATCAGAGTTAAACTTGCACAGGCATGTCAAACAGTCTGCATTCTACCATCTTAAACATGGCAAGAATCAGAGGATTCCTGTCCAAGCAGGACATAGAGATGCCACACTTTAATTTTCAGAAGTGTAGATTACAAGAATGGGTTACAAGCACGAGAACAAGCGCAGAAGTCGAAGAGAACCGAACACATTACACCACTTCTCAAGTCGCTGCACTGTAGTGTTCCAGCGTGCCAGAGATAAAGTCTAAAGCACTGCTGCTTGTCTATAAATCTCTCAATGGCTTAAGACCAAAACACATCTCTGACTGTCTTTTATCACATGAACCCTCTCAGCCTCTCAGGTCATCAAGTCGAGAGCTGTGAACTGTTCCCAGAGTGCAAACCAAACATGGAGGAGCAGCGTTTAGTTACTGTGCACCAACCAGAGCAGCACCAGAACACAAGGATATTAAACTTGCAAAAACTTTGAACTCATGAACCTTATCGCCCTTCTGTCATGTGCTTAAATCTCTGTTCTTAACTTCCTCATTTTCTTTAAAAAGGTTTATTCTTTTAATTTGCATTTGAATGTTTTTATATTGTTTTTATTTCTTTTTTTGTGTGTGTGTGTGTTTTGAATGCATTATGTAGAGCACTTTGAGTTGCCTTTGTGTTTGAAATGCGCCTTGCCTTCATTGAAAATGAATGTGAGCTGGGTATGAGTTGATGAGCACTGAGCAGCTTTATTCTGTGCACACTGCTGTTTTTTATGTCCACAGGGGATAGCGTTCTCACCTCATCTGGTTTCTGGGGGATTTGCTGACATATTCAGTGAACTATACCCTCAGTGTGACCCTCTTTTCGCAGAGGTTGCTCGGTTCATTTGTATTATTGTTATTTGCTCTCCTCTGACCTTCTTTGTTGCCTGGCTTGTGCAGATTTATAGACTTATTGATCTTCAGTATATTAGCCTTAAGGAGAAAAGTTCATGCCTCATATTTCAGAAGGTTCGGTATAGATTACATGTATATTTCAACAGATTATTGGAATCTTCGCATCAAGTCTTGGAGACAAATGCAACCACCAGTGCATTTTACTACAAGCAGCATATTCTGAGATGTTGAGGCAAAACTGCGTGGGCAAGCTTGTGCTTAGAAGATTCACTCAGAACATTGATTTACCTAGTTAAGAGAGAAAATAGTTCAGTGTAGACAAGCAGCACACCCTGATTGCTCGCCTATATTGGTGCTGATGAGACCTTTTCACCTAAATCCTTTCTTCCAATTCTGCAGAATATATGATGAGAAGTGCTATATGTCTGTATGTATCTAAATATGTAGGCATGTATGCAGAGACGTCACAAATACACAAAAAGTGTCTTGTTACAAATTGCAAATACAAACATCAAACGTATCAAAATGGAATTAAAAATATTAGTATTTCATTAGAATACAATATATAATTTATCATTTTAAAATACAAAAATATATATTCTGTACAAACTCAGTGGGTCTGACCTTAAAGGACATGTGTGTAGGATTTAGTGGCATCTTGTGGCGAGCTTGCAGATTGCAAACATGTCCGGTTCATCCTCCCCTTCCAAACATATGGAAACCCTACAGTGGCTGTGAAACTTGCGAAAAATGTGTCCGTATCTAGACCATGTGTCTGTTCTGGGGTTCTGTAGCAACATGGCAATAAGGTGGGCTCCTCCATGTTGTACCGCCATGAGGACCCGGCGCCCTCTGGAGATATGAATGTCTCATTTGAAAGTATCAAAGAGACAACAATTCTTATTTTTAGGTGATTAAACATACCGAATTTTATGTTCCATGTCTGCCATATTCTGCCAATAAATCAATGTAAATCTCACACTCTGGACCTTTGAAGGAGCAATGTGTGAGAAGTTTAGCTTAAAACATTCAAAAAATGACTAAAATCATCAATAGAGTGTGAATAAGTAACAGTTATGACGTTATGTCACAGATGTCTACGTATGGTGTTGCAGAGATATCTACTTAGGTTAGCATGCTAACCAGCTAGCCCCAGCCCGTCCTGTCTCGTAAAAAATACCGCTTTGTACTTTAATGTGTGATATTGACCCACAGAAACCCTGACACTGACATTACCAGATACTAAGTATATTTGCCAGTTCTAGACCACATGTATGATGACATTTAGCCGGAAACTGTGATTAGGCTAATTTCTTTTTACAGTGTTATCGCTGCAGTTTAAACCTGGGGATTAAAATGTGTCGTATTTGAGAATAAAATGACCTATCAAATAATATTTTTTAAGTATTTCAAATACCCGAATACAAACTCTTTAAGTATTTTGTTATAAATTGCATCTTATTTTGTTCCTGCACAGCAGAACATAACTTAGAAAATACTCAAAAGTAATTTAATATGCATTTTAAATATGCTTAATTGAAATACTGCCCATCTCTAGTGTTTTTCATCTCTCTGAAGTTAAATCAATTTTCTGTCTCAAAAACAGAGCTTCTCCTGCTTCATCATCTTCTTCTTCTGTGGTTTATGTTTTTTTTAAAATGTTTTTTGAATGTTCAATCCATGTAATTATCTTTCTTCCACAAGTTAGCAATCTGTAAAATCATTTGAAATGCACCGTCAACGAACAAAAATATCAGTTGGAATTTCTTTTTCTCAAATTTTCCAAGCAGTTCCAGCAGAAACGTGAATACATTTTTAATTTTGTTTGAATAATTTGAAGAAAGAAAAAAAAAACATTGATTAATCTCAATATATCAGCAAGAGGAACGTCCCGTACTGCACCTATACAGTAATTCCCCTTTTTTTACCACAAGACACATTACATAATATCATAATGGAATTTTTAAAAAACTCTATACCAGCTCCTTCTTCTGTAAATCACTATCAAGGCATGTTTCCTTTTTCTGTTGAATTATAAAAGACAGATTTCATATATTATGAATGCTTTAAAGTCAGCAGCAGTCGAGGATGTGGGGAGAGCTTAGAGTGCACCTTGCTGCTGATTTATGCTGATGCCTCACTCTGCCTCCAATTTACCACTCTTTCCTTTCCACAAAAATAATCAGTAAACTTTGCATAATTGAAGTGAAGAAATTAACAGTGCAAAATGTCAGTGTATTTGTATTTTTGCACATGGTCGTGTTAATTGCTGTGAAATTTTAAGCGCAGAGCCTGACTCGGAGGCATAATGAAAAGCACAGCATTGCTACACTCTGCCAGTCACACTCTTGCGCTCTCCTTTTACCCATTTATCACACACTGTGAAATGAAAATGGTACAGAACCCCCCAGCCAATCAGGGGGAGGGGGCTTGAAACCTGCTGCTCTCACTGTAGGTTCAGGTTGATGGCCTATATGTGATTTTCCAATCAAGCTGCAAGGAAACACACCCGCGCATGTCTCCTCAGCATAAATAGACGGCGCCTTTATCCACTTATTATTCCTGTGAAAGGGAATACGGGTTTTATTTGACACCCTCTCTCACTCGCTTCCTTTCCATCATCATATGTTAAAGCTGTTTTCTGGAGCTGATGTACAAATGTTCCTGTATATGATCTCGTGCCTCTCTGTCACAATCGATATTGTTTGGAAAATGGGATGGGGTAATTTACATGCACTATTTCATTGAGGATTGGAAACCTGTTTAGCGCGGGGGAAATTTGTGTTGCAGGAGCAGCCCTTATGGGAGATGACAGTAGTTTATTCAAATTGACTTTGGCGATATGAATACTGAAAAATACCTGTCAAAAAGCATTTGGCGTCTCCTGCTGTGAATGAGCCACCTAGCAAACAGGCGAGGAGCAGTCACAACAGATGAGCCCTGTTAATGTCCCCATTATTCCAACACTGGGGGGATATTAGCAGATTAATTGCACTTGATTATAGATGTGCTCCCTGAATTTTGATTACACTGGAGATGAGCCGTTGCAATTAGGGTTGCCTCCGATCATTACAGATGGTCAGTGAAGTCAAAACTTTGGAGATCATACTGCGTTCACTTCTGTCTGCCTCTGCAGAGCCTGAAGGTGATTCATCTCTCCAACCAGGGTTGGGAAGGTTACTTTGAAAATGTAGTCTGATACAATTGCTATTTACATGTTAAACAATGCAGTCAAAGTAAGTGTAATCCAGGTATCACAATATTAAAGTAATGTAACTTGATTACTTGCTGTTACTTTTAGATTACCTCTAACGTTGTGTAGGTAATGTTTGCAGTTGGTATATAAAGCTATTAGCTATCGGTTGGTCTGTACAACTAACATTGGCGATTGTTCTGTGTCGGTAATTGGCAACTATGTTCCCAAGCTCCTATGTTCCCGGGGTCCTAAGGGCTCAGGGCCCCAGGGTTAGGTGTTCGCAGGGTATGATGTTCCCAAGGTCCTACGTTCCGGGATCCTCTGTTCCCAAGATCCTATGTGCATGGGGTGTTATGTTCCCAGGGTCCTATGTTCCCACGGTCCTATGTGTATAGGGTGCTATGTTCTCAAAGTTCTACATTCCCAGGGTCTTGTGTTCTATGCTAACTCCTAATCCTAACCCTAACTCAGCTAAGGAGCTGGGCAACATAAGACCCTAAAAGAAAAAACCTGAGATGGTGAAAATGGTTTACATCATACCTGCTAAAAATAAACATGTTAGCATTGTCATTGTAAAGGGGGCAAATCTATGTCCTAAGGATCCTAAGTTCACAAAGTCCTATGTTCCCAGGATCCAAAGTTTAGAAGATCCTATATTCCCAGGGTCCTACGTTCGCAGGGTCCTACGTTCCCAAGGTCCTATCTTCCCAGGGTCATTTTATGTTCTATGGCAGGTATTCCCAATGTGTGGACCAGGACCAATTTGAAATGACCACTAAATATTTATGATTAATATTTTAAAAAGTAATCAAAACTAATAAAACAAAGCCACGGGATTTAAATGACATGTTATTTTTTTATTTGTCTGACCTAGTTTAACAGGTGTTACACCGTATATGGTGACCCGTCACATTAATGGAGCATATCTGATATCTCATCATTGGTACTATTAATCTTGTGTGTTGATCAGAGTTGTGATTAAAAGTTTGGGTGCGCCACAGAAGATTTTCAGATTTCAAATGGGCTGTGGCATTCTTAAGTTTCTTCTTCTTCTTCTTCTTCTTCTTAAGGGCTTGAGAACATAAGATCCTGGGAGAGCATATAAGTAGAATTGGGAAACATTGGACACTGGGAATAGAGGACGCTGCAAACGTAAGACCCGGGGAACATAGGAATGACCCCATTGCGAGCATGTTAGCATGCTTACATTTGCATTTAGACAGCCTCACAGAGCCACTAGCGTGACCATAGGCGCTTATGGCCAGGATTTGTTCGAAGAGAACTAGTTCGTACAACATGAAAACAGTATTCAGCTGTTCCAAACAGCCACAATCCAAGTTAGAGTGGGAAGTCAGCCGGCATAGAGGGGAGCAAGACATGGTAATTGTTTAGATAATGGCGTACGTTTTCAGGCAATCTGTATTTGAAGACATTCAAAGTGTTGCACTCAGTTGTACACATGGAAAGTGACGGGAATAGTTGTGTAAAGAATGAAGAAAAGCGTCGAAGGGAGAAGTTCAAGCCCCGCCAGTTTTCTCACCTCCACAAACGTGGGCATGAATGTCAGATTGACGTTTTTGGAGTTACATAAATTGAATGACGCAGTCCTGCTCACTGGACACTGCTTTTGTCATTTTTTTTGGGCATTTGGATATTTGGATATGTAAGACAGAAAAATGAATCATCTGATCAGTTTACTTGCTGGTCTCATGCCCACTGAATGGAAGAAATGGACATAAAAACATCCCAGTTTTACAACTCTGGGAGGCACGTTCTCAAGCAAACCTTTTGGTCCATGTTGACTGCCAGCAACATGTGAAACAAACGCAACGTGCGACTCCTGACAGCCATGTAGAAAAATAATGAGCAGCCATCTGTCAGTGATCACCAGCAGGTTGTCACAGATGTGCCACTGCACAGCCTACAGACACAGTATTCAGTGAATCTTGCATGTATCTGTTGAGAGATGTACACAAGGTTTTTCCTGCGCTTGAAGTTCGTCCTTGAGAGACCTTTGAGTTGTCCTTTTGAAAATGAGTGGCGTTCAAAACAAGGTGCGTGGGAGGAGCTGGTGCTGTGCTGATGAAAGCATTGTTCTTGGTTTGTTAATTTGGAGGTGGAATGATTTCTAACAGTCACCACCTTTTTGTTCAAAAATGACCTGAGAGATAATACAAAGGGTTGGAATCAGAGGTGGCAAAAGTACACATATTCTGTACTCAAGTAGAAGTATAGATACTTGTGTAAAAATATAAGTACTGATTAAACTTTACTACTCAAAAAAAGTAAAATAGTACAGGCCCTGAAATGTACTCAAAGTATAAAATAAAAAGGAATTGTCTTCTTATGTCATGTTACATCTTTCACATTTTTTCCGTCTTTTTGCATCATTTTTGTTATATCTTTTAGTTATTTTCGTTGGACGAGATTTTCATCTAGTTAACATCTTATGTTGTTTTCCTCTTGTTATTTCTTATATGTGTTTTTGTTTCGTAACGTCTTTTTACACTGTTTTCCTCTTGCATTAAAACCTGTCTCAAGCCTGTTTTGAAAATGTTAGGAGTCGAAAGTACAGATAGGGAGTAAAAGTAAAAAGCCGTTGAACAAAAGAAATACTCAAGTGAAGTCCAGATACCAGAAAAATCTACTTGAGTTCAGTAACAAAGTGTTTGTACTTTACTTTCCACCTCTGACTGAAAAGCTCCATGTTCAACAACACTGAATGCATGATGCACCCTTGAATGCATGACATGCACCGTGGCCTGACATGCACACGACATGTTTTGTGCAGCCTCTTTTGAAAGGGCTTTTGACCTGCCAGTGAAAAACCATTTTCTTTACAAGTTAGTGTTTGTCTTGAAGCTGCATGCCTCCGGATCCTCTGCGTGAATCTCCGTTTGAAGGACTTAAAGGGTGAGGCTTTGCTCCGGTAAATTTGTTTTCAAAATCCCTGCATCACGTGGCCCGTGGCTCTCCGACACCCTCCCTTCTGCATTATTCAAGCTGGCATCACTCACCTTGTGTGAAAAACTATTGTGTGTGTGTGTGTGTGTGGGTGGGTGTGTACACACTCAAGGAGAATACACGCCTACACATTACAGCTTCAGACCATCAAAGCTGGGAGGGGAGTGCAAGCATTATTCATGATGGCTGCTGTTTGTGGGAAGACTGGTGAAACTGGCCATGTGAGGCATGTCGGTACGCCTCAGAGAGGAGCAGGGAGTCATTTGGTAACCGTTAGCTCACTCTGTTTTCTGCTCAACCATATGTTATTGTTGCACAGCTTCTCTGAGTGTTCCCACTGTGAGCCGGTGTCAGTAAGTCATCTGTTTGGCTCCCACACCTCCTTCAGTTCCTTACCCTCAAAATGGCATGTAGAGCCACGCTTGTTGTTGCTGCTTAAAGCTCTATTCACACAGGATGAGTATTACCTGGGAGACCTCATGTGATTCAGAAATGACCCCCCCAAAGTCTGTATTTTACTCAAATTTACCAACATTATCGCTCGCATGTGATGTCAAGGCTCTGCTGTCTGATGTCAGGCCCGTTGAAGGATAGAAAAATGTTTCTTACCACACGCTGTCGTGCATGTCATCCATCTCATCATCTTTCGCTCTTGTGATGGATTTCAGCTTGCTCTTTCTGCGAGTGGTTCTCCATGCTGTGTGAGCCTCCTGAATTTGCACCCAAAATGTTGTCAAAACATTTTGATTTTCATTCATAACTCCCAATGCGGCTTTCATACTTCTCGAGCGAGGAAGGGGCAAAAAGAAGGTGCAAATAAAGTTGCAAAAAATATGACCCCCAAATCACAGGGATGCCGATTTGAACTTGACTAATATTATCACCTGGCCTCTATGATTTTACTTTCACAAATTATGGACATCGCAGATGAGCATGGGATTAAGATCGCATACAACCTCCACCATTATTACAAAGGCACCTCACTCATGGTGTAATAATAAACCAGCACAAAAATGACAATTACCAACATAAACCATTACATTACAGACACATTACAAACACTAACAAATAGTAACATTTGCCTTTTGGAAGATTAAATAGCAAACTTAAACTCTCAGCAATGCATCATGGGAAATTACGTATGCAAATGATGTCTCAGCCTATCAGCTGCACATGTGAATGTCATAAGCCTTAATCCTGCAGCACCCCAAAGTGGTTGAGGGACACCATTAAATTAGTTATATTACACAAACTACACAAGCTTTCCAGGTGGGAGCTCAATTTCAGCCTCATGTAATCTTACTGATACTACTACTGCCAATAATAATAATCATAATGTTAATAATTATAATAATAATAATAATAAACAAAAAAGAGCACTGGTATCGATCAAGTATCGGTATAACCAAATATCCAAATTGAGATATTGGAATCGGATTGGAATGTGGATCAGTGCATCTTTAACTTGATGTTGCTTAACTAATAAAATATTGTCAAATGCTCATTCATTTAATCATTAAGTAGTGTTGTTGTTGGGGATCATCAGCTTTAAAATCTAACTGTCTAACTGTTTTTTGTTTTTTTACGTTTTAAATGCCACTTGGCTTGAATGCAGCACTCATGGGGAAAAAGATCACATCAGTTGTGTGTTCAAAAACTTTAAATGCTCAGTTATGTTTATGTGTTCCTCAAAAGTTCTATAGGGAGAGGACATCAGAGATCATGGCATTAAGTCTTAAACGATTTCAGGTTTACTAAAAACAACTCTGTAATTCTGTCCTGGTTATAGCAAAAATAGGTCACTCTAAAGCCAAGTAAATACTCTTTCATTAGTCATTAATTACTAAAAACTTTTCTTCTTCTTATGTCTTAAAATTGTATACTTGCTTGCCAACAAATTTCACATTCACCTGTTCAGCTTACCTGCTGTGCTCTGATGTAAAGATATGTAACATCTCCAAATTAAAATGTCTAAAAATGACTAGACCTTATATTATTTTTCCAATAATGGTCTAACTCAGGGAAATCATAATTTTATTCATGGCAACAGTGCAGTTTTTACTTGCCTCTAGGTGCTGTAACTTCTGTGGAGACGTCAGAGAGTGAGGAAGGAAGTCGGTGACTTTGACCAAATGTAACATGGATAAAAATAACAATAATAATAATAATAATACATTTCCTCATCCAGGAACATGATTTCTGCCTGAATCATGTCAGATAGCTTTTCATTTGCAATGGCAGTTGTTTAACAATAAAGACAACTCAGACTCCACAGCAGTAGGAATTACATACTGCATATTTAAAGACTCCCCAGACAATTATTTGACAATGAAACAATTGGACACTGACTCTGTTGTTCCTACAATGAGTACCAAATTAAAAATGTACTACTGGGAAACATTAGATATTTTGTAACCATCAAAAACCGAGTTACTCTTATGTAAACCAGACTTTAGCTGCCAAAACTTAACTAGGTCAGTTGAGGTGTTTTTGGAACAGTTATATGGGTAGTTTTGAACAATGAAAAGAGACCAATTTGTCATATTAAATATAAATATTCTGATTTTATCATTAAAGTCTCATCTACTACAAAATGATGACTTGATTTGTGTTAATAAATGGGATTTCCACAGACAGATCCTAACCAAAACTTAGCTATAGCATAGCAATAGCATTTAGAAAACAGGGAGGGTCTGAATGAAAGTGCTTTGAAATTCAGTCAGTCAAAGTAGCAAAGTGGCAAATCCAGTTGTTGAAGGAAGAAGAAATGAATGCAGTATCATAATGTATAAGTTGCATAAAGAAAATATACCATACTAAGAAAAATATTCAAACATATGATTTTAATTTGGTTGTGACCCCAGAAAAGACAAAAAGTGAATGGGTAAAAGAAAAATAACATAGTGTTCATATCGTTCATAGAATATGCAGCTTAAATAAACCCATCATGGTACCATCGGTCAAAATATAGGCATAAAACAATGTGTTAACTCTTGCAGAAAAAAACATTTCATTGTGTTGTCATCTTGTAAGTGCAGAGGACAGTGTGCAGGTGTCTTTTTGCTTTTTAAATTACCTGTTGTTAAAATGTTTTTGTGGATAGTTCATTTCTTTTAGTCACGAAAGCTAAAGCAAATGGGTTCAAAACTGGATATTACAGCCACCACTCAATGACAATTACAGTATCAGCACAAGTGTATTTATAAGCTTTTAAAAGAACTCTCCTGATTTTAACAGTCAGTACAGTAGAGAGGAGTTTATTGGCCAACTAACCTTTACAGATATGTGAAAATATGTTTATTTAGTCATTTACTGTCATTTATTCATGTTAAACACTGCAACATACAACAGCAGGAGACTCTGGAGAGAACATTTTAAAATTTTCTGCCTCTTAAGTACAAACTGAAACATACCAACAGAGCTCGGACCCACCTGAGCAGTACTTCCCGAGGTGCCACCCAGTCTGTCTCAGCAGCGCGTTAACACGCTCTCTATCTCGTCTCTGATTGACCTCGCTAAGTGAGCGGGTTAGTATCCTCTCGTTTACAGTGGCAGTAGGTAACAAGGCATTATACAAGATAGAAATCAATCAAATTATGCTCAAGAGCCCAGTGTGTGGTTGTGTAACCAACCTTGGTCGTCCATAATCCGTCACAAATGATGACAGAGGAGGGTAATAAGGGAGCATATTCCCACCATCATCGTCCCCGTGAATCCCTGGAGGCAGATAGAGACCGGGCAGCGCACACCGCAAGGAGGAGAGGTCAGGTTAGAGAAGAAACACAAAAGGAAATAAAAGTTTGTAGTTTTTTTCCATGTTGTACAAGGATTAGTTTTGTAAATTAAATCATGGCTTGACTTTAAACTCTGTTGCACCAAACTTTAAAACTATCTTAAAATTAAGAAAGATTGAACTTTAACCTCTCTTTAAACCTCAGTTAGGTTTTACTCTAAACTTTGATTAAATTTAATTCTGTTGTACCAAAATTTCAAACTCCAATTGAAAATGTGATCCAGTATTTACTTTAAATTTACACTTCGGGAGGTTTAACTTTTAAAATAGCTGCCTGTCTGAGATAGATTGAGAAAAATAATTGAGTTCCTTGAACAGAGTTAAGGGACAGACTCAACCCAGCTGAGTTTTATGCTATGTCTCCTCTTTCTCTCAGTCCAGGTGAGAATTTTGCTAATATGTTTAAACTTAAAGGAACTTACGGAGGAGAAATTATTTCTCTGCCGAGCAATCAAGAGTCAGCTAAAGTTTTGGCTAGCTAGCAAACAATATAACTTTTGTTTTGTTTTTTATTTGTTTGCTTGTCTTGTTTTACTTTTTAGCTAGCTAGCAAACAATGTAATATTTAGTTAAACATTTAGCTAGCTAGCAAATAGTAATATGTTTTTTGTTGTTGTTGTTAACTTTTTACCAAGCTAGCAAATAATGCGATATTTATTTAAATATTTAGCTACCTAGCAAACATTATGTTTTTGTTTGTTTTTACTTTTAAGCTAGCTATCAAACAATGCAACATTTTGTTAACTTTTTAGCTAGTTAGCAAACAATATAACTTTTACTTTTTACACAGTACACAAACAATGTAATATTTTAACTATTTAGCTAGCGAGCAAACAATATAACATTATTGTTTGTGATTTTTTTTAACCTAGCTGGCAAATGTTACATTTAGCCAGTTAGCACACAACACAATATTTTGCTAACTTTCTAGCTAGCTCACAAACAATGTATTTGTAATTTAATATAATGTGATATAATCAACTATTTCGCTGGTTGGCAAGCAGTATAACTGAATATGTAACCACTGAAAGTCAACAGTTCTACTGAAAGTCAACAGTTCTACCCCCTCTACTAGGTCCTCACGGCACTAAAATTTATTTTCTATTTATTTATTTATTTTAATGTGGGTAAGAGAGCATCTTCATATTCCTTAAACTCTATTCGAGTTCAGTTTACATCACCAAACTTGGATTTACTAAACTGAGATTAGTTTTTAATCATGCAACAGAGCTCTGCTTAATATTAAATCTGGATTTACTCATTTTAAACCTACCTGTGCTGAACTCTGAATAGAAAGAATCTTAGATTAAAGTGATCTTTGTCAGTGCCAGCCAGTCTAGTCATGTGTTTCCCTGTAGATGCTTCCTGAGCCTTTTGTTTTCTTCTGCTTCCTCCTCCTCACGTCATTTGGAGTAACTGTCTCACCGCAAAAACAACTGCGAAACGGTCGTGACACTTTTCTGTGTGTGTTTCTTACCCTTTAAATTTTCCCTTTTTCCTCCCTGCACTTGTTCTACAAGGCGCGGCCGGCCTTTAGAAACAGAGCCGACAGACCCTTGAATACCTCCTGTGTGTTATTACGACGTTTTTACTGCACCGCCATCGTTCACCATTTAGCCCCAGCTATAGAGGCCCGGCCCTCTCGCACACACTTTCATTGTGTATATGACAAAACCTAGCAGCTGATAGCATTCTGGCCTGATATCAGAAAGCGACTAGATAAATCACATTGGGAGCGTGTGGTGGTTTGTGTGTGTGTGTGCGTGTGTCGGGGAGTGGAGGGAGAGGGGGCCAATACAATGAAGGTATCGAATTCACTCTGGATGAAGACTGCACTGCCGGCACTTTCTACATGAATCTATGCCTGTCCAGGGATCATTTGCCATGGTTAATTTAGTCTGTGTGCTCAGAGTGGCAATTTCAGCCGAGTAATCACAGCACCCCCAAGAGGGAGACAGGTGTTGTACACCCGGAGAACAAAGCCTCAGCCTCTCATCTCGCCTCTCCTCTCTCATGTCCTTCCTCCTCCTCCTCTGCTACAGCTCACACACAAGTGCAGATAGGGGACGCTTGCCTTATTCCCTTGTGATGCCATTCTAATGCACTGCAGGCTTGAAAAGAGAGTAGTGACGGCTGGAAGAAGTGCTCACTGCTGTTTACTGTTTTCCTAGCGGTGCGTTTTGGGAGTTTCGGGGGCCGATCGAGGGGAGTTTCGGGCTGAAGGCTGAGCTGGCAGTGACACATGGAGGCTTCTCAGGATGCAGGAGAGACACGTCCCCACGTGTCCCCACAGAGACGAGCTCAGGCCGAAACTAATACCAGTTATTGTAGCTGTGCGCCCTAGTTTGCCGTGTGCTCTGTCCCATATATCCTTCTATTAACTGAGTCTGACATATCCATAAGGATGATGGAAGGGCTCGGCTTTTTGCAAAGCCATTTCCTGTGCTGAATTATAATGCCTGGAAAAAGGGGGGAGCTGAACGGCGTGTTTGATCGAACCGTGCACGTGTGTGTGTGTTTCAGAGCCGACCATCATAACCACCCTGCCGACCACGCTGGACGTCACCGTCGGGGAGAGCGTGGTCCTGCCCTGCCAAGTGAGCCACGACCCATCCCTGGAGCTCAAGTTCACCTGGTTCTTCAACGAGCAGCTCATCCACTTCGGGAGCCACGGAGGATTTTTTGAAAAAGTGGGAGGTGTAAGTCCATACTGTAATCCCTCGAGGTTTCTCAAAACCTGTAAGGCTATCAGGTGTCTGATTTTTAAGCAGGCTGTCATGTTGTGGGAGCTGCAAAGACGGATATCCAGTTCACAAACTGTTGAGGACGCACGTGCAGCAGGGAATTAGAAATCAAGTCACCACAGTGTCATGACATTTCATACACTACAGGGACATTTTCACTATTTAGAGATCAGTCTTGGAAACAATACACTGTAAAAAAAAAAAAATAAATAAAAAAACAATAGCTGAGACGACTTAAAATTTCAAGGCAACACACTGTAATATTTCTTTCCCAACAATTGATCTTTAATTGAGATAATTTAAAGCTTTGAATATTAGAAACTCAAAACATTGTTTTTAAAAAATATTGAGTAAAGTCACTGAAGTGAAAGTAAATGTTAAAATTTTAATATATTCAATTAAAACTATTTAACTTTTCAGTAACTTAAAAAAAGACTAATCCGATTCATAGCTTTGTCTCTAAAACTCAAAGTTTCAAGTTTATCTAAAACGTTTCATGCAGTTTTGAGTTTTCTCAACTTTTTTGTTTGGACAGTGTACTGGAAATCTGTACTCAAGAAGAAGCACTGTAATATTACTGAAATATTTCTCAACTACAAGTAAAAACCTCTGGTCTGGGGGTCTTCTGCTAAATCCTACTGTCTAAACCATAGCCAATAAAAGTGTAGTTTACAGTTGGGATCGCTAGTTGTTGCTGCCCCCTGTTGGTCGGGACTCAGGAGTATTAATAACTCCTGTTAGCGATAATTAGTACATTCAATGATAGAAAAAAAAATAACATAGCTATGGTGGTCTTTTGGCTCATTATGTGGAGCGTTTGCCCTATGCAAACCTCTGCAGCAGCCATAGGTTCGACTCCTGCCTACGGCCCTTTCTTGCATGTCATTCCCTCGCTCTTTCTCCCCCTTTCCTTCTTTTCCTTCTGTCTTCAGCTGTCCTGCAAATTAAAGGCATAAAAGCCCAAAATTAAACATTAAAATAAATAAATACATAAATAAATAAATGAATATTGAAATATTGCTTTCATATGTAGTAATTGGTGAAGTAATTTAATTACCCTTTAGAGAAGTAACTAGTAAGTGTAAGTAGTTACTAATTTTCAGTAGCTTGCCCAACACTGTACATTAACATTAGTATTAAAAAATAAAAGTAACATTAGCAAATATGAAATTAAGCACATAGAGGCTCCCTTATTAGCAACAATGTATGTATGTATTCTATGCTAGATTTTCATCAGATATGCCATTTAGTTGTACAGTACAGTATACTGTACACCTGTACTGTATACAAGTAAGCTTCACAATTCCTTCTACCTGATTAAAAGTAATAATCTATGAAAATGCTAAACTTGTTCATTTCTAAATTTTTCCTGCTGGACACAAGATGTCTCTTACTTCACTGTAAAGTCCATCCAAGTCTATGTGACTGGTGACAAGTGTCTACATCACACTTGTACAAGTTGCAGATTGGACCAGGACAAACTTCTAAACTAGTGGTGTTGTTTTGTAGTCACAAATCACGCTCACAGTTCCGCCCATTAAAATCAGATTTTCAATGAGCATGGAGAAGACTTTCCACTTTCAGGAGATGAACGTAGAAACATTCAGCCTTCTAGTGTCAAACTCTGCTCATACATCATTCTGCACAGTGAAGCTAAAACATCCAACTGTAGGAACAAGTAGAAAAACATATTTTTTGAGTGCAGAGGGATTTTAAGAATGACACATCAGTCAAACAGGTTCATGAAAAAAAGACTGCACAAACTGTTTTTCCCTCCAAAACATTATAAGTAGAGATGTGACTGATCCAATCCAATATCAGTATAGGACCTGACTTTGATGTATGGTATTCATTTGGTATCAGACTTGTGGCTACAATACATATTCTAATCCAAATTTTACAACACCACATTTTCTATTTGCAAACACTATCCTTAAGCAAAGCACTTTGAGAAGTGAGTAGCGCTTCTCAATTATGTTCTGCATTTGGTTGTAATATTTATATATAATACATTTGAAATTACTATGAAACTATTTAGCTGCATTAAAGAAATGTGCTAGCCCCCTTACTCATGGTGTGACAATAAACTAGCACAAAAATGACAATTACCAACATAAACCAACATAAACCACCGCCTTGGACCACAGTGACCTGAACAAACACATTACAAACACACTAAGAATGCTTTACAGACACATTACAAAAACTTTATGCAAATGAGGGCAATCTCTCAGCCTATCAGCTACACATGCTGTGAAAGATGCCATTACACAAGTTACATTACAAAGTTACACAAGCTTTCCAGATGAGGTTCAGTTTAGCCTCATGTCATCTTTCTACCGCTACCACTGGAAATAGTGACAATAACAATAATAATCATCATCATCATCATAAACATCAAGAAAAAAGAGCGCTGGTATCTGTTTAATATCGGTATCAGCAGATATCCGAATGCAGTTGCATTACACAAACTACACAATCTTTCCAAACTGAGGTTCAGTTTCAGCGTCATGCCATCTTACTACCGCTACTTCTAGAGATAATAATTGTCTAAATAATGATAAGAAGAATAATCATAATCATCATCGTCATAAACATCAAGAAAGCTCTGGCATCTGTATAATATCCGTATCGGTAGGTATCCAAGCACAATGCACGCAGTTACATAAGTTGCATTACACAAACTACACAATCTTTCCAGACTGAAGTTTAGTTTCGGCCACAAGTAATCTTACTGCTACTACTGCTACCAAAAGAGCACTGGTATCGATATAGTATCAGTGTCGGCAGATGTCAAAATTCAGATATCGGAATAAGATCAGAGCTGAAAAAAAGTGGACCAGCAGATCATAAGCATAATAACATGATGTATTTTCCATCTGAAGCCACCAGTCTGCACCTCCTCTGTATCAGCTGTCACCACGCTGAAAATGCACCTCCACTTGTTGAGCTTTACAACAGGTCTTCTTAACCAGATGACTACATGCAAGTCACTAACTCTGCACTCTGAGCTAACAGGTCTCCCTTATGGGATATTGAGCATTTTTAACGCAGTACTTGTTGAGATTCATGCAGCAGCTCATGTTGATCCCCCAATAAGTTCACAGTCATTTCTCAGATGACCTGGAACACACACTGAATAATTAGAAAAAAGCCTTGTTATGGTGTGTTGAAGAATGCTCATTTTTATTAGCGCTACTGTGCTCTTTTCTGCTACAACCCAACACATTGATTTATTTTCCAACCCCTTCAGAGATTTCTCTGAATAAAGGTCAAGGGGTGACACTGAAGATTCATTGGTACATCAATATTACACTCCTTCTTCTTTTAGCAGGGTCATAATAAATTCCGCCGCAGTGCAGAGGGAATGTTTGTATCAAGTGTATTATTTATGGCCAGAAAATTGCTGCCTGTGGTTTATTTTAAAATGAAATTTACATACACACCCTGCAACCAGTCTCAGTCAGCGCGCTGTATACTTTAAAAGGTTCGCAGCTTACATCTCAGCATGTTATACGCAGGCTTATTTTTCCCATAAAAACATTCAAAAACTGCAGCTGTAAAGAAAAAAAAAATACAGCACTGAGGTGTCTTTCCTGCCTCTTCTATGATTTAGATGCTTCTTGTGCTGTTATTTACAGCCTCCTCTCCCTAATAAATTGCTTTACATCTACACTTACATTGATTAAGCTACCGGCAGCTCCATAGAAAAATAACTGCCTTACTATAAAAGAATCTGCTCTGCTGATGAAATGATAATGTAGGCGTGGGAATTGCAATTAGAGAAGGAATAAAAGGCTCCCTTAAAGAAGTGTTTAGACTAGCCATTAGGCAGCTTCTTAAAACTCTAACCGCTCTATCCCACAATCAAGCTGAGTGAGTACAGTTCTGTAATTATAGTGATAAAATAAAAGCATGTGTGCTCAACACAGAGAGGTATTTCTGTTTTAGAATATGGAAGGAGAGGCTGCATGAGGAATTTATTATTCAGGATACACATACATGAGAATGAGCCTCTGTTTAGCTGTTTTTTTTTTTTTTCCCTTATGGCTGGAGAGTCAGTATTGTTCTTGAATTACAATAGCTGGAGGCTTACCATGTTGCTTATGGAACTCTGTGTGTGTGTGTGTGTGTGTATGCGTGTGTGTGTGTCTGTGTGTGATTGTGCATGTGCTGAATGACAGCAGCATTCGGCAGGAGACATTATGATTCGAAATATCCAGCTGAGGCACGCGGGGAAGTACACGTGCGCCGTGCAAACCAAGGTGGACAGCATTTCCATTGCTGTTGACTTGGTTGTCAGAGGTAAGCCACAATCGATGGATGTTCATTCTGTTTCTGCTGTTGCTGAGAATGGACATGTTTTAATTAGGGCTAGGTAATATATCAATGAATATTGACATTGGGATATGAGACTCGTCTTAGATTTTGGACATCATTACAGCGTGATATGGCGCAAGTGTTGTCTTTTAAATCAGTGGTAGAAGTAATATTCAGATGCTTTACTTCAGTAAAAGTACTAATACCACAATATGAAAATACTCCACTACAAGTGAAAGTCCTACATTCAAAACTAGGACCTAACATATAAACGTATAAAGATTCTGATATGGATATATTGGCCATTATTCTTTATAGAGAATATAATATATGGAATATAGAATATATACATAAATGCACATTTTTAACACAATGTAATGGAGGCAGTATATTTTACAGTTTAATGATAAACTTTATTGTCCAAAATAATACCAGGGCAGAGAAAGATTAAACTTTCTCTGTTATTTCCATTAATTATAAATAACTACTTGTGATATAAAACTGCTGGTGATAAAACTAACAAATAACAACAATCTGCATTATGCTCTGTTAAAAACAAAACAAAAAAATTATGCAGGCGTGTATAAGACAAACTATATGTCGATACTGACACAGACAGATATAGTTGTGATAGACCAATATTAGGCTGATAATATGGGGCCAATAATATTGCTCAACAGATATAGGTCAGGCTCTGCCCTACTGAAGTACAAGTACAAAATGTACTTAAACAGAAAAGTATAAGTAGTGTCAGTGTTTTACTCTTAAATCTGATTTTTTGGGATTAATATCCCTGCCCCGTTAATATGTTGCATTTTACTGCTGTATGTATGTATTAAGGTTGTTAATTTCAACGTTATATACTGTTGGATAGTTTAATCTACAGAATCACATATCTCTAAAAAGTCAGCTTTTCATGGTGTCAGAAATACAACCCAGTTTTTAGCTTTATGGTGACCGACTGTTCCCCTTCAGGCTCCTTCACCCATAAGGGAACACTTGATCCTCCAGTTTGTCACAAACATTCAAAATCACCACTGGACGGGAAGGGTGTGAAAAAATTGTAATCTGAAAAAGTAACTAAAGCTGTCAGTCTCTGTCAGAGTGGAAGTATAAAGTTGCATAAAATAGAAATACTAAAATTAAGGTCAAAGTCCTTACATACAGTACTTGAGTAAATGTACTTAGTTACATTGCACCACTGAGTAGAGTTAAGTCATTTCCTGAACGTACCAGACTGTGCTAGCCAACACATCCTCATATGTACACAACAGAATGTTACCGGTGGGAAGTCCCGGTGGTGACAGGGCTACCGAACCTCAACTTTATTATGTGAATTATTGTAAAAGGGTTGCAGGTTAGTTAGGTGTTGGCATAAAAACTACTAGGTTTAGGGAAAAGATTGGGGTTGTGGGTTATACTGTAGTAAGTACATTACACATGTCACTTGATGGAAAGTGATGTAACTTATGTGAGGTGAAGTGATGTGCTGAAAATTGAAATCCCAGTCTCCTGGCCAAAAGTTCTGTGATTGATTGCAGACATTCTCACTCTTTATACCTTTCCTGTCATAAGTGCTACACCCACTAGAGATCACCAGCTAACGATAAGTGTAAATATGAGTTTTTATACACTGCTTGCACAGAGGACCTGCTCTGGTGTTTAGTTTTACCCACTCAGCAAGTATATCCACATTACTGATAATGATCAAATATCTTACTGTGCTAACATTTCGCGAAAGCTCCAAAAGTTGGATATTGGTAATATCAATATCAAGGTATTCAGTCAAAAATATCATGATGTTTGATTTAGTCCATATCTTCCCTGTTCAGAATAACTGCTGACCACATCCTTCAGCTTGCCAGTGTTTAAGGTTTCAAAACATTTAAATAATTCATCAGTCATCTACAGCTGAAGAAGGCAGGGGTTTGTTAGTGATTAATGTTTACTGCGCCTCACTGATGAAGAAGTAAAGGGATAGAATGAAAAGGGAAGCAAATAGACAAATCTCTCTTCAAGGTTTAAAGGAAATTTACTGTCTAATTAGACCAAATAGCTCCCGAAGGTTTCACAGTGAACTGACTTCGCTACAGTAGCCGCAGGTGCTAAAACCACCGCCACTCTCTCTACCATCTCTCCATCTCTTCCTGATTTACATCCCCCCCCTCCCTCCGTCTGTCTCTCTATCTTTCTCTTCCCCCTTTTTCCTTGCCTGGCTATGCCATCTATCAGGTCCCCCGGGGCCCCCCACCAGCATCCATGTAGAAGAAATCACTGATACCACAGCCTCTCTGTCCTGGAGGCCTGGTCCTGATAATCACAGTCCAATTACGGCATACACCATCCAGGCCAGGACACCGTTTTCCCTCGGGTGGCAAGCTGTCACCACAGGTAAGCTCTCTCCAACCAGCCGTGGCCTCCTCCAATCACATGGAGGGGGCCGCTCTTCATTCTGCCGCGCCTGTGAGAATATTGGAGATGTAATTTTTACCCCAGCACCAAATGGTACGCAATCGTAGCATGACCATTGACCGCCATTTTATCTGACTCCTGGGAGTCCTGAAACATGGATCCCATCCTGACGATGAAGCTTCTTGCCAGGGCTGTAATTTGATAGTGTAGTTAAGTGATAGCACCGGTGTAATTTCTCCCCACATCCTCTTTAATGGGGCCTTTAGCATTCACGCATGACTGGTGTTATGTGCATTTATGCAGTACTGTATACCTTGTTCTATTGATATTTTTGTGAATTAAGGACACTTTGATCTAAGATAGTTTTACTGGCCTCATTGATTTACCACATTAGGATCATATATTTCAAACAGAACTACTTTATGACCTTGCAGGTGGACAGAGCTCCTCCATCAACAGAAAAAAAAGACCATTTGTTATTTTTTTGTGGAATCATAAGGTTTTTTTCCTATATTTTGTGCATTACAGTGATTTTGATGATTCGTTATGAATCCGGGAACCCGCTTTCATCCCAGGTCGTCAAATACAAACACTGCTTTGTCATGCCCCTCCGCATCTCATACTGATGCATATAGTCCCCTTCAGTGTCTGTATGAGACTGTCCCAAAGGCCGATTAACACGTGGCAAATATCATCGCAATTTGGTCAGGTTTAGGCACCAAAATTACTTGGTTAGGTTTAGAAAAGATGATGCTTGGACGTAAGTGAAATAAGGTACGTGACAAAATCACACACATACCGTTCTGTAACTTGAAGTAGGGCTGGGTTAGTGTCTGGTTTTACTTGCCTGACCTGGTGTATGAGCTTAAACTTTTTATGTTAATAACTGAACAGGTATTTCTCATGAGAAGACATTCAGACAAATTACTAAGAGACACAAAATGGATCCCAGTGCACACTTTAACAAAGTTCAGCGCTGGAACAAACAAAACGCAGCTGCAATCATGAAATAGCCACCTCAGTCATGGTTACAACTATAAACCAGCAAAAAATTGACAACTACCAACAAAAACCACCATTTTCAGAACTGACACATTTATGTACAAACACTACCAAAAAGCAAC
This sequence comes from Lutjanus campechanus, assembly GCA_027495735.1. Taxonomy (NCBI): domain Eukaryota; kingdom Metazoa; phylum Chordata; class Actinopteri; order Lutjaniformes; family Lutjanidae; genus Lutjanus; species Lutjanus campechanus. The sequence continues at coordinate 5,438 of JAJHUR010112632.1, read as the reverse complement.
ATTCACATATTGGAACACAAAACAAATAGTTTGTTAATTTTGCTGTGAGCTGACATGTTCCAGACCTAACTTTGTAGGCATCGTGGGAAAATTAGGTGCATCACAGCTGAGCAGATGATGGTGCGGAGCTAATTTGCTGGCTAGTTTGTGAAATACACTGCTGGAAAGTTAATAAACTTTATAATATAATCCTGACTATTTGCTATGTTAGCGCAGTAGCTAGCCAGCTATAGTTTGTCAGTATACTCAGTAATGTAGCAGATGGAAAGTACAAAACCTTGTTTGGTTCACTCCTGTTTGCCCTGTCGATGTTACTGCATTACGCTGTGAATACAAATGCAACACTTCCTGTAACCATTACAAATTAAAAGCCCTCTGGTGGACAATACCCCTTAATTTCTAAATTAGTCTTTTATTGTGAAACATTTTCAGGAAGATGTTGTGGTATACTGACTTGCAACTCCATTCTTGGGCTGTCATTGCGTTCCGCTTGGGGGTGGCTGAGTTTTGTGCGACACCTCGTGGTAAAATGTGGTATTTGGCTGAATATCAAACCAGTTTGAAAACTTCTACATTAGCTCAACCCTAACTTAAAGATCCAGTCTGTAAGATTTACTGGGATTTATTGACAGAATATGGCAGAAATTGAATATAATATTCTAAAGTATGTTTCATAGCCACCGTAGGTTTTCCTTCCTGCTTGGAAGGAGAGGGTGAGACAAGTTGGTTGTAGTCTGCAAGCTTACCGCTAGATGCCTCTAAATCTTACATAAGTCCTTTAAAACTCCAGATGCTGTTGAAGACACAAACCTGGCCTCATAAGTGAAAGCCCTGTATTTGTTTGGCCCATTCATCCACCCCACCATCTCCATACTTTCTCGCTCTTTAAATTACAGCTCCACAAATGGATGGTTTTACATTGAAGTCAGGAAACCTGTGACACAAAGTGCCCTTTAATGTCTGTATTAGGTAAGAGGTGTGACAAGGCGTTGATATTTTACAACCTGTGAATGAGAACACATTCTAAATTAAATTAATACCTGCAAATTAGCAAGTCATTAGCCAGTGTACCTCTTCATATGTGATTCTTCTGTATTGTATTTTTGTTTTTTTGAGTTTGTGTGTGCTTCATGTGTCCTTGTGAGGGATTACACCTGTCCTATGTACCTGTGGTGGAGTCCAACCAGGCCTGTCAGCCTGGAGGACAGTCTGCTGCTGATGCTAAGCTGACACACTCACATAGAAAACACACACACAACACACACACAAAGTTTCTTGCTACTGAAGGGGGCACTGTGTTTTATGCCAGTTCCTGAGGTGGTGGGGGGCCACCGGCTGACAGCTACAGTAATAGACCTGAGCCCTTGGGTGGAGTATGAGTTTCGAGTCCTGGCAAGCAACACCATCGGGACCGGCGAGCCCAGCAAGCCATCTAAACAAGCAAGGACAAAGGGGACCTGTATGTACTGAAAAAAAAGTCCTTATGCTGCTTTCAGATGTTTGTTTCATCATGTTTGTTTGCTCTTCCCTCCCAAGACAGATGTCATTTACTTAATTTCTTAATTTCTTTAAGGGAATAGGAATAAAGGATAAAGGATGGTTCTAAGCATGAAGGAACATTTTCTTGCCAAGAGTCAGATGAGAAGATGATACTAGGATTGATGCTTGGCCAACTCTGTCTGTCTCTGTTTAAAACGAAGATAAAGCCAAGGGACAGTTAGCTTAGAAAAAAAGACTGAAAAGAAGTAGGAAACAGCTAGCCTGGCTCTGTTCAAAGTTAACAAATTCCCAGAATTAATTGCTTAATTGTTATATTTCTTTATTCTTTTTTTTTTTACTCTACAAAAAACAAAGTGTAAAATCAACAAGTCGTAACACTTTGATTATTGTACCAATTAAACAAACAAACCTAACATGTTAGTTAGCAGAGGTGGGTCATTTTTTGCAAGTCCCAAGTCAATCACAAAGTTGTCGTTAAGCTGTTAAGCTAATGTTAGCAAAGTATTACTGTTCTTTGTGCAACTTCAAATGTCAATTTAGTATAATTGTCTCCAACTGGTGCTCAACGTAACATTTGCTCTTCGTGGTTTTCTCTTGCACCTTGATTCAATGAAAGTCATGTGACACAAGTCCACACCGCTGTTAATTAGTGAGATTTTTAGGTGCAAGCAGGCTTGTAAATTTACCAAAATGCAGATTTAATGTTGGGTGTATTCATTTCTGTACCCAACACAGTCTCACAGCAGTTTGTGAAATAGTCACAAAATTTATTTATAAGATTCATGTACATGGACACATAGTTGTTTTTTTGTGATAGTCAGCACTGCTTTCAAACTAATGTGTTATCCACTGTCAATCTCACTCTGTGGTCAGGTTAGCAATAGCAATGATGCAACGTCAGTTTACGGTGATGGTCCCAGTTTGGTTAGCTTTGAGCACCAAACTACTTGGTTAGGTTTAGTCACCAAACTACTTGGTCAGATTTAGTCACCATACTACTTATTTAGGTTGAGGTACCAAAACTACTTGGTTAGATTTAGGTATGAAAACTGCCTGGTTAGGTTTATGCACCAAACTATTTGGTTAGGTTTAAATTTAAAAGCCACTTGGTTAGGTTTAGGAAAATGTCATAGTTTGGATTAAAGTAAGTGCTTTCTTAAAGCAATTAACAGTAATTATTGGTTTCACTTGAGACCAAAACCCTGGTCTGTCGTGTAAAAGTCCTGTGTTTTGCCCACTCTGGCCGTCTAGGCCTTTCATACTGTGTTCGTGCTGATTAGTTTGAAAGTCATGCTGCGTGTCCTGAAAGAATGGAAGATTCATGTCCGTGTCATTTCGTGACTACTTCATGAACAGCTCTGATACTGAGCTGCTGTAGAAAGAATCTGAAATCTGATTCAAATTGAACCCTAAGAAGAAAAAAAACATATTTATAAAGCAGCATCGAAAAATCTACCCAGAGAGAGCTGTATTCACCAAGGTTACATCCTTTGTGTGTCTTGTTCTTTTGGTGTCTTTTGGTATAAAAAGTACCACAGGCAGGCCATGACTGCAAGCACGACTCAGCTGTGACAAGTTTGCTGATATCTTACAAGATTTTGTAGATGCTGAAGTTCGAATGTGTCAGAAAGTTACCTCTCTCTCTCTGCCATTTGGAAGTAGTAACCTGGAAAATTATTACACGTGCCTTCTCGGCGTCGTGTGAAGCCAACGGGGCTAAGCTGATCTGTCTTCTTTCTCCAGCTCCGAAGGTCACACCAGCTAATGTGAGTGGAGGCGGTGGCAGTCGCTCCGAATTAGTCATCACATGGGAGGTAAGCATGCTCGCTCAGGACCCCCTCACCCATGGAGAAGGGAGCCAGACGTCATTATTCTCTGTGGATCTGGGCCTCTGTTTCATTAATAACAGCTGAATGGCTTAATGTATGGCATTTCATTTTTAAGAACAGAGAGGCAATAACTGCTGCTGTCACCCTAGGGGAGAGAAAAATGCTTTTGAGGTTTCAATAAGATAATTAAACTCAATGGTTCCTTCGAAGTTCCAACTTTGTTTCAGATTGTTTTCCCTTTCTTTTTTCTTTTTTTTTCCCGTCTTTCTTTTTGCATTTTCTTCTTTTGTACAAAGCCTCTGCATATCACTCCAGCTCCAAAAGCTTATATTTATTCAAGCTGCTCAAAACCATCAGCTCCCGCTGTGAAACGTTTGACAGAACCAGTGTTGATGTTTCAATATGCAAGAGTTCAATTAAAGTCTAACTTCTGCTTAACAAAGCCGCTATTTCGCCTCAGCCCTGCAAATTCCTGAGGCATTTTCCTCTACACAGAAAAGCAGGGATGGAGTGTTACATTTTTAATTTTACAAGTTTAGCGCACCACCTTGGGGTCAGTATTGTCAAATGGGTTTAACCCCCTGACAGTCTACCCATTAGATAATGAGAAATCTTCTGTTTAATATTCAGATCTTGGCATGATGGAGGCACTAGTAGAAAACTTTATTTTAGTTCACTTTAGTTCCAAAAATTTATCATGAACCAAAGTATTTATTTTATTGACAATACCAGTTGACCTTGTTGTGTTACTCCAAACTAAATGAACACGAGTCAAGTAAAACAAATTTTGTTTTTGGCAGTAAATATCACAAAATGACATTTCTTAATTAGGGCTGGGCAAGTTAACGCGTTATTTTCACATTAATTCATTAGACTATTAACGCCGATATTTACTTTATCGCGCATTAAAGCATGTTGCTCACATGCTTTTATTTTGTGAAAGTCTGTTGCTGGCTGCTGCGGTGTAGGGGTTTGACTCACACTCCGGAACAGTAGGTGGCGATAATGCGCCAATGAGCTGGCTGCCAGCCCAGCTGCCGTTTCAAACAGAAGAAGAAGAAGGAGAATAGCGCTAGCTGCAGTGTTGCCAACTTGGCAACTTTCTCGCTAAATCTGGCGACTTTCCAAATCCTCTTGGCGACTTTTTTTGTCAAAAGCGACTAGTGACAAATCTAGCGACTTTTTCTGGTGTTTTGGAGACTGATGTGAAAGCATATATTCTGCAGTTACTGTCCTCAACGAGCAGCGGGTGCTGCCGTGAGCCCCTCCCCCGTCCCAAAGCACTTACAGACGGTCAGTCTCACAGCAGCCTCGCGCAGCAGTTGTAGCTGCAGTCAGAGCAGAGAGGAGACTCACACCACTCTGCGTCCAGACTGCCAATGAATCGTGCATGCGCAACGCCGCCGCTGATTTAGTTCAGTTTTCTTAAGTTTGGTT